>JAOWBJ010000063.1:0-30615 GCA_028566335.1 Monarda citriodora
TAGGAAAAAATAAGGGCATTTTAAACATAAGTAAATGTTTACACTTCTATTTTTGAGGGGGTCTATTCTTATTATATAGTAGTATAGATAATAATTTCAACTATTTATAGGCTTTAATATGCTATTATATATTTTATAAATTTTATAAAATTCTTAATTATTTACTTTTGTATGTAAATGTCAGATTGTAGTTCATGATTTTCATTATGTAATTAATTATTTTTATTGTCAATTTAGATTTCATAAAATAATACAAAGATATTATATTTTTAATATTTGAAATTTAAGTACAAAGATATTATAATTTTTTTTAAAAAAGAAACAAACGAAAATAGTTAAAAATCGCAAATTGAACCGCACCAAACCACATTAGTATGGTTTAATTTGGGTTGGTTTTAGTGTTAATACGGTTCGATTTGGTTTCAAAAAATAACCAAACTACATTTTACGATTCGGTTTGGTTTAGACATCAAACCGCACCAAATCAGATCGTTTACACCCCTAGCAACTTCAACTCTAATATAAACTCTGATAGTGAAGAAAGTAAGCTTTCTTCTCAACCCGCCAACTCCAACTCTCTGTCAAAGAATCCCGAAGAGGGTTTATCTAGAAATGGATTATGACGCTCAAGTCAGACTCGACACTCATAAGATTCTGTCAGGCCGTTCCTAAGTGAAAAATGGCCCGAGGCAAACTAACAAAAATGTGCCTCTAATGCTATATAAAGTATAACACTCATCGAATTAAAAAAAAAATATTGATCATAAAGAGGACTTTTATTTGCTTTTAACTTATGATATCATTTATTAAAAAAATCATATGAAATACTTCTATAAATTCTTTTTACTTGAAATATTATTTATAACATGATGTAGTAAAGACGCACAAATCCTGCACCTGCAATCTGTTCGACGAAAGGTTGCAAACAACAAAATAAAAGCAACACAACTGTTTGATCAATTGACTGACTAAGATATACAAGTAGCGAATTGAAATATTTAAATATTCCCACAAGGGGACCTTACGCACATCGGCGTCCAAAACACAAAACCTCCGGATGATGTTCACGACACCTACTACAAGAATTTATATATAAACCCTACTACAAACTAAGGAAATAATTTGCAAAAGAAAAAAATAATAAAGGGAATTAAAACTAAGGAAACAATATTTGTTTCCTCTTGTGCAGATTTCTTCCAACTTCAGCCACTTTCTTCTTCCCCAAGTAATTCACCATCTCCTATGCCTGCCTCGTCATCTCCCAGTGATCACCCGTCTTGTCCACCTCAGCTCTGTCCGACGCCATCCAACAGCCACGTCGACCTCCAGTATACACCTGCCACGTCGGCGTATCAACTGCCGCCCCCATCGGAAGAGCCTTGTCCTCAAGGCGGAAGAAGGAAAATTGGCCACGTACGTCCGCCACATCAAGCCATGTCGCCTCCTCACGTGGCAGGCCCACCCACTGAACCAGAATCTGCTCTGACCCGCCCACTGTGCGGTAGTCAAGTACTGCCTCAGGAAGAAAAAGGAGGATCAACAACATGCAACTCCGGTGGTAAAATAGTTTCCGCCACAGCCGTCCCAATCGCGGCCTTTAAGAGGGACACATGGAACACGGGGTGAATCCTTGAATCTGGAGGATGTTGAAGGCGATAAGCGGAGTCACCAACTCGTGCCTCAACACGGAAAGGCCCAAAAAATCATGGAGCTAGCTTGCGATTTGCTTTGCGGAATAAAGACGATTGCCGATATGGCCTAAACTTGAGATAAACCAAATAACCAACCGCATAGTGAACGTCGCGGCGGTGCTTATTGGCGGCGGCCACCATGCGATGTTGAGCCCGTTGAAGGTGAGCACGCAATTCAGCCAACAGTGAATCACGATTACGAAGAGCCTCGGCGGCGGTCGGAACGCGAACTTCCCCGGGAAGGTAAGCATGCAATGTCGGAGGGGGACGGCCATACACCGCCTCAAAGGGAGTTATCGAGGTAACATAATGATGACTGGTGTTATAGCAATACTTCGCCCACGCAAGCCACTTGAACCACTGGGTGGGCCTATTCGAAGAGAAACAACGCAGATACGTTTGGATACACCGATTCAAAACCTCCATTTAGCCATCCGTCTCCGGGTGATAAGCTGAACTTATGCGAAGTTTGGTCCCCGAAGCTCGAAACAATTCGTACCAAAAAGAGCTTAGAAAAATTGGATCACGATCCGAGACAATAGAACGAGGAATACCATGTAGTCAAACTACATCACGGATAAAAGCTTCCGCCACCTGCTTCGCCGAAAACGGGTGTCGCAGACCAATAAAGTGCCCATACTTCGACATACGATCAACCACCACAAATATGCAATCATGCCCGCCTGAACGAGGAAGCCACTTCCATGAGCTAACCTTTCTAACTTTACAGAAAATATTCAGGCACACACACACGAAAATCCTAAAAAACTTAACCCACCTCCAATTTGCTTTCTTCCGGTTTTTGGCCGGCCTATCGTCGTCGGATTCGAAGGAATTTGTGTCTAGACCGATTCTTCTTCGTTCCCATTTTTTCTATCCGATCAGTTTTTGATTCGCACACCATCTTCACCGTTAACTAATTTCTTTCTACTTGTGTGATTCAGGACCGCCCGGTGTCTTCTTGGCCGGCGGTCTCACTCTCTGTCCGCCTCTCGTAGTTTTAGCTTCGATAGGACTATCCCCCACATCAAGAGCTCTCTGTTCGTCCATTTGTTGTCTTTTTCTCTTGCAGGTACTCGCCGGCGATCATGGCGGACCCGCCAGAGTCTTCGTAGTCCACGGAACAGCCTCTTCCGCCATGCTCGGAGCTCCGGAGCTGTGGAGAGTACCATCGATTGACTCGTTCATGCTCGAGGGGTCTGATCGAGAGGAGGAGGATAGTGGATTTGATGAGGAGGCTAATCAGAGGGCAATCCTTGCTGAAATTCAGGAGCTTGAAAGGAGAAACGGTCAGTGTTTTTCGCCGGAAAAATCTGAATATCCGGTGAGCTTGAAGCTCCAGACTGCCGGAATCCATGGCTACTCGACCGGAGAAGAGGACTTAGTTCGGATAGCCTTCGGTAGTTTGGATAAGGCAGAGAAGATCGGACCTCATGCGGATATTTCCAAATCTTTTTGTTCCGATCTTCATGGACGTGACAAGGTGGCAACCCTAGTCCACCAATTTGAAAATATTGATGACGGCTCGATGCAGTCGGCTAGTAACATGAACCCTGATTCGGACCAGACTCCTTTACGGGTCCAGCCGTTGCTCGCCTTTTCTCAAGAAGATGCAGCCATGCTCGATTTGGATGGGACTCGAACCGATGTTTTAACCGAGCCACGTCATGTCGAGATGCCAATTCAGACTAGGAATCAGATCTTGCATGATCTACATGGAAATCTCGCTAAATCCGTATCTTACAATGCGATGGCGGGTGATTCCCTGTTGGACAATAACTCAAAGCCCAATACTCATCGGTCTCAGGTTAGCTCTTCTCCTATAAATCCTTCAACCCATCATCCTTCAAACAATCAATTGCAGCCCAATCACAACACGATGAGTACCCTTATCCACCCTAGCACAGACCAACAATTCACCCCTCATGCCCAACCCACAAACCAATCTTCCTTTGCTGCAACTCAATCTCATCGTGTTCTAAAGCCCAAGGCAAAACCCAACAAAAAACCATATATTAAGCCCAACACATCACAACCAAAAGTTTCTTCAAAATTTGATGCTCCTGTTACTAGAAGTCGAGCTTTAATCTTAAAATCAAAGGATCAAAGCAATCCTATCAGATCACAACCCATTACCGAGCAGCCTGCTCAAACGGGTCCTTCGACTGCCGACTCGATGATGACCGAGGCTGTTGCTCCGCCCATCGATACTACCCCAAACCTGCTTAACTATACCGACAACTCCCAACCTGCACCCAACTCACAGCCACAAATCGCACCTGGCCAAAATACCGAGAACCAGCTTACCTCACTTTCTAATCTGGAGCTTGGCAGCGTCATCCCTCTGGCCGACTTGCTTCGGAGCTCAAAACCCGTTCCTGAAATGCATGGGGCTATTGGTGGTCCTCATGAGGCTCCCATGCACAAGTTTACCGAACATGCAATGTTGGAATTTCCTCCTTTGCCTTCCGTCGTGTCGTCTTTGGTAGTAACCGGAGGTGTTGAAAAGGAGGGTAATTTTTTTAGGGGAGAAGGCAATAAGGACGGGCAGGGGGTGCCTCGAAATGCGTGGTTTGACAAGCCACGGAATGCAACTCATACGGTTCGTGAGGGTTCTTCGCTTACGGGTCCGCATCTTTTTCGGAAGGATAAGGTGGAGCCGAGGGGACAGAGGCGCATGGTAGAAGGTCAGCCTCTTATTGCTTTTTTGACTGACGATACTGAATTCCTTCCAGATCGCCTAGGGCATGCTGTTGTCGGGAAGTTCTCACACTCTATCCCGACTCCCCACCAGATTCAGAAATCACTCGGAAACATCAGGTTTGCTGGTGCTTTTACTTGGAAATCTTTGAATGCGAAGTATATCTTAATTGAACTTTCTGAACTGGCTGATTATGTTAAATTGTTGAGTGGTCCTGATGGGTCGACTGTCTGGCATATTGAGCATCACCCCATGCGTGTCTTTAAATGGACACCATCTTTTGATCCTTTTTTTGAGAGTCCCATTGTCCCTATATGGTGTAATTTTCCTGGATTACCTGTTCATTTGTTTGAAGAGTCTGCTCTATTGGGTATTGGTAGTCTGTTTAGAGTTCATGTGCAGGTGGATCAAGCTACGATCTCGAGAACACGAGTTTCTTACGCTCGTATTTGTATTGAGATTGACATCTCGACTCCTCCACCAGAGCAGTTCACCTTGGAGATTGTAGGTCAGAGTAGGGTACAAAGGATCTTCTGGGATAGAATTCCTAAATACTACACTGACTGCAAGCATGTGGGACAAACTACTAAGGTTTGTTATGCTTATGGGAAGAATCCGAAGCAAGCTAAGAAGACTTTCTGTGACAGGAACACAGGAAAAGTCAGAGCAGCGAGACAGTTAGATAGTGCCGAGCAGCAACAGAACAGAGTTGCTACTAGTGATAAGGGAAAGCAAGTGATAGAATCACAGATGTGTTGCCTCCGACACATGCTGACACTAATGGGGAGGGTTTTCAAGTTCAGGATTGGAAAAATAAGAAAAGTAAGTAGAGAAAACAGAAGAATCGGTCGAGAGAACGTGATGGAATTGAGAGGGAGACTGGGTTTTCGACAGCGTATGAGGGGGAGATTTCGAGTGGTGGAGAGGGAGGACGTATTTCCGGGGGAAACATGTCAGGGGGATTGCGCACGCAGGGCGGACACAGGCATCAGGAGAGTCCTGTGGGTGAGGGTGCTAGCGGTGTGAGGGATGGAGCTGGGAAGGAGATTGCGGGGTTACGGGAGCGAGGGAAGTCGGTTGATGAGAGGCCGAGTGGGGAGAGGGCACAGGGTAGAGATCGTGTTCGGTCACATTCTCCGGTGTCCAAGGGAGTGTCAACGGAGAGAGTGGTGACTCTGCAGCATGGCACACGTGAGCACCGGGCTGAGATGAAGGCGTTGGAGGAGGCTCTCATTGCCTCCCAAAATGCTTTTGCAGTTCTCGACCAGGAAGAAGAGGCAGAAGAGGACTTCCTGGACGAAGAGGGCGGCGTTCCGATGCTTGAGGATGCAGCCTCTCGAGCTCGTCAGCATGAGATGACCGATTCCGCTCAGGGGTTGATCACAGGAGAGGACATGGGTGCTTCGAAGAAGGCTCGCCTTTCTAGGCCTTCTTCTTCTTCTACGGTTCCCCATGTCTAGTAGTTTCATGTTTTGGAATTCCCAGGGCATTGCTAACGCTAGGACGCATGGCACGCTCAAAAACATGATTCACATGCACTACCTCTCATTTGTTGCTATGATTGAACCCCAGACGGATCTGAACCCTAATTTCTTCGATCGACGGTTTGGACATCAGTTTAAGTGCGGCAATGTTAATGGGAGGATTTGGATTTTTGCGCACCGGGACTACAGAGTTGAGGTGCTTGAGGACTCTGAACATGTGCTGCATGTCCGGATTGAGGTGGATATCTTTCCTGCCCCGCTCTTTGTCACTGCGGTGTACGGGAAACATACTCGAGAGGAGAGATATGTTCTGTGGGACCAGCTCTGTCAGTTGGCTTCGGAGAGAGGGGCACCCGTGGATGATTGGAGGAGATTTCAATATCTTCCTCACGGAGGAGGAGAGGAAGGGTAGTACTGTAGATCGTTATCGTCAGATGATGGATTTTGCTGATGCTATTGCTGACTGCCAGTTAGTTGACTCGGGGTTCGACGGCTCCGTGTTCACCTGGTCTCGTGATGGTCTTTTTCAGAGATTGGATCGTGTGCTTATTGGGGAGTTTTGGACGTCTGTGTTTCCTGTCACCAGAGTCACGCATTTGCCTCGCATCAGTTCAGATCAGTCCGCTTGTGGTCAGATGTCAGTTTTCTGTGTAGATTCCGAGGCCTTCTTTCATATTCTAGAATATGTGGGTCAAACATGGCGATCTCATAAAACAAGAGGAAAAATTCTAACAGAACAAAACTACGATTGGCAGACGGATTATGAGATCGCCAGGTGAGAAAACAACGGGCGATCGGAAATCTGTTCGGGTGGAAGGAACGGGCACGATGAATAAACGGTCCAAGCATGAATTAACTCAAGTCCGACGACGAAAGGCCGATGAGAGTAAATCAGTAGCCGGAGTATCTGGTTTTCGGCGTGTCCTTAGGGTTTCTCTCATATTGCAACACGCTAGTTTTCTGATGGATGCAGTATTTTATACTCCGCAAGTCAAAAAAAAAGTGCAATATGTTCTTAATGCTACGATTTTCATAAACAAAAGTACATATTATGCAATACATCATCCGTCCACGAAAAGTGTGAGATACTCCGTCCATTTTCTATTTATTTATACTATTATTGTAAATTGGCGTCCTTTATTTGTTGGATTTTTTTTTTTTGGAAGTAGACATCACTTTAACACTTTATTATTTAAATACATTTAAATTTATTAATACATCATAATACTATATTAAGCACCGTGCCCGGAAAAAATCCAACATATAGAAGACGGGGGAGTATTTTGCAATTAAAACAATAGTGCGAAATGATTGACCTTTTATAAATTATGGTGATAGAACCAGAATCAGAATCAAACTGATTTCAAAGATCCTCCGATCTTAACTCTGAATTAATGGTAAATTTCCACCAACTGTCTGTATTTGCAGCATCACAATCTGTTAACCGAATATCACAAGTTGTACTATTGAAGACTTAGAGTTTCAATTTAAAAGCAAAAGGCACCACACATTGAAAGCAATAACTGTTGATGATGGATTATTAAGAACAAGATCAAGTTCACAGCATTTTCGTATTATTTTAAAAGAAAAATCATCATCTTTTTTTTTTCTTTATTATTAAGTTTTTTTTTTAGAAGCAGCAAATCATTCATTAAGGAAAAGCCATCAAGGCAGAATGTGAGTTACAACAGTGAGTGACAAAAGAAGAGTAAATGTTCTCCAAACTGAAATGAGGGACGCGAGCCCTTCGAGCGATGTTATGGGCAATCGAGTTCTGATCCCGACCTATCCACCTGAAAATAATATGATCGAAGTTCCTCGCAACATGAAGAATGTCGTCAATGATAACTCCAAGGGCTGACCGAAAGAAGCTCCGTTTGTTGATGGATTCCACAAGGTTTCGATTATCAAGGCGCACCACGAGAGCACGAATACCTTCCGAAGCAACAGATTTAATACCTTCGAGACATGCAAGTCCTTCGGCGGTCTCCACTTCCGGGCAAGACGAAATAAATTTCGCAAACACGTGGAGGGGAGCCCCCGAACAATCCTGGAAAATGCCACCAAGGCCAGCAAATCCGTCTGGGTTGATGGATGCATCAAAGTTTAAGAATACCCATTCAATACCTGGTTGTGGAAGGGGCAATTCCCGGTGGGGAGCAGAGGGGAGAGTTGGGGAATGCAAGTTCGCCACCTGAAAATCGCAAAGAGACTTCTGTGCAATGTGGAGGCAGTCTGCATGGGTTATGGTTTTTCTTTGGAAAACAAGCAGGTTGCGAACTTTCCAAGAGATCCATAAAATAGAGCAAAAAACCTCGAGGAAAATATGTGGCTTGCCCTTTGTAGTGTCGACGATCCAGTCATGAAGCGAGATAGGAGGGATGCAGTGAAGTGGTTGGATTCGGAGGGGACAAACTTCCCAGAGGAACTGGGTCCATTTGCAATCGCGAAGGGCATGCTCTGGAGTTTCCATAGCTAATCCACATTTGCCGCAAAGAGGGGGAGTGGAGATGCCTCGATGGATAAGCGCGGAGCACGTGGGGAGCGAGTCTCTCAAACAGCGCCAAATGAATATCTTCCATTTGGGAGGGATACGGATCTTCCAGAACCAGTTCCATCTTTCAGGGTTATTGGATGACGAAGAGGGAGTCGATGAAGAAGCATCTTTAAGCTTCTTCGCCACCCAATATCCCGACTTGACGGTAAAGACTCCGTGTTTTGTTGGAGACCAGCCGATGATGTCCGATCTCTCATCCGAACCAATGTAGCAAGAGGTGATACGCCGTGCGACTTCCACCGGGAATATGTCGAAAATGAGAGAATTGTTCCACCCCGAACCATCGTCATTAAAAAGGTCACAGACCCACACAACGTCCTGCAAAACAGAATTAAAAGGATGGGGAGGGGGGGTTAGGCGATTCCAGTTTGGTACCTAAAGGTCTTCCCAGATTTGAATCGATCTCCCATTTCTCACGATCCATCTGCAGCCATCATTCAGAACTTGATTCCCAGCAAGAATGCTTCTCCAAGTGAAGCTTGGGGAATATCCCACTTTGCATTTAACAGATCATTGCGAGGAAAGTAGCGGGCTTTGAGGCTCCTGGATAGGAGGGAGTTAGTAAATGTGATAATGCGCCAGCCTTGCTTGGCCAGGAAAGCTTTGTTGAAGCATTCAAAGTCTCTAAGACCAAGGCCCCCTTGGTTTTTTGCTTCACACAAGGATCTCCAAGAATTCCAATGAATTTTCCTTTCATCTTGTTTCTGCCCCCACCAGAAATTAGCGATCAGTTGGTCGATTCGGTGCAAGACAATAGATGGGATGAGGAAACAACTCATTACATACGAGGGGATGGATTGGGCAACTGCTTTGATGAGGGTGAGCTTTTCGGCTTGAGAAAGACTTCGGCTCTTCCAATTTTTGAGCTTCTTGGAAACTCTTTCCTCAATGAAACCGAAAATATCCCGCTTTTTTCTTCCAACTCTCGCCGGGAGACCAAGATACATCCCATGCTTCTCAACCACTGGGATACCACATGCTTCTCCAAGCCTAGGCCAAAATTCCGTGGGGATACTTCGGCTATAGGTAATTTCAGACTTATCAAAGTTTACTTTTTGGCCCGAGACCCTCGAATAGTTGTCGATAATGTCCTTAACGACAAGAATTTCCTGAAGCGATGCCCGGCCAAAGATAAGGCTGTCATCTGCAAAGAAGAGGTGAGAGATGGCCGGGGCAGATTGACAAACCCTCGCACCGTGCAGAGCTCCTATCCTCTCCGCTTGGTTGATCATGATCGAGAAGATTTCTGCACATAAAAGGAACAGATAGGGAGAGAGGGGGTCTCCTTGCCTCAGGCCACGGGTAGGTGTGAAAGGCGGAGAAGGTCTGCCATTGAGAAGGACGGAATAAGTGACCGAGGAGACGCAACGAAGAACAATATTGACAAACTTCGGATCAAATCCCATCTTCAACATAACAGCTTCTAAGAAAGACCGTTCAACTCGGTCATAAGCCTTGGACATATCTAATTTGAGGGCGAAGGAGGAGAGTTTTTTTGCTTTGTTCGTTTTAAGTGTATGGAAGAGTTCGAAGGCAAAAAGAGCATTATCAGTAATAAGTCTACCGAGAACGAAAGCAGATTGGGCTGGGGAAATGATGTCTGGGAGGATGGTTTTTAGGCGGTGGGCAATACATTTGGTAGTGAGTTTCATGACCACATTACAAAGACTAATGGGTCTGAAGTCTTGGGGATAATCGGAGGCTTTCTTTTTTGGTATAAGGACGATGTGGGTGTGGTTGAGGGGAATGGGGGAGTGGTCATTATTGAGAATATTCAACACAGTGGCCAAAGTATCTTGTTTCTGTTAGAACATATACTAGGAAAGAAATGCAAGTATGGAAAGGAAGATCAAGGGAGAACAAATCTACCTATTTCTTCCAAGAGAATAAAGACGATTGCTGTAATTATTCATAGATGATTTTATTCCATAATTATTCTTGTACTCAGTATATAAAGTCACTGTGTAACATACAAAGGAAATATACAGAAATCGTATACAGCCTCTAGCCTTTCTTCTCTAAATCAATGGCTTATACTTACATCATGTCTGATACTTGTTTTCTGATATTTAACATGGTATCAGAGCAGTAGAGGTCCTTGTGGATCCTGCTGTTTCTGCATCATCATATACCAGTTTTTCTCCAAACCTTCATCATGGCCAAAGAAGACAGCAACAGCCCAACCGGCACAGAGAAGCCTATGTCGGGGGCAGAGGCTCTCGCACAACAGTTGGCTGTGCTACTCCAACAATATAGCCAACTCAAGACAAAATCCAAAATTCCAGAAACCAACACAAATCAGACGATTACAATTAGCATCAAGTTGAACGAGTACAACTACTCGTTATGGGCTCGAATGATGCACATTGAGATTGGGGGAAGGGGTTGCCTCAGCCATATCACAGGCCATCCTCCTCCCCTCGATTCCACTGATCCGGCTCATCACAAATGGTATCAAACGGATCTCACGGTGATCTCGTGGATCATCTGAAACATGGAACCTGTCTTGGCAACAAATTATGTTCAATACAAATCTGCACAAAATCTGTGGAAAGATTTGGCTACCACTTACAGTGTGAGAAAAGACTCGGCCCAAATCTTCGAATTGACGGTTCAAGCAAATAGCCTCAAACAAAACCAAGGCACAATCGAAGGGTTTTATAGCAACTTACAGAGAATATGGGCCGAAATCGATGAAAATCAGCTAAACCCCATGGAGTGTGAGAAGGACATTACTACTTACCGACGGTTGTAATCGGAGAACCGGTTATTTCAATTTCTCGCCGGAATCAACGAACGATATGAGCCCGAACGAAGAGACATCTTGAAGATGGACTCCTTACCTAATGTTGAAGCCACCTACGCTTTGATTCGGCGAGGAGCAGCCCGGAGAGGCATCTGGACTTCAGAAGACGAGCGGACCGGAGAATCAGAAATCGGGAAAGTCCTCTCATTCCACGGCTCGTACCCAGAAGGCGAAGCACAAGGCATGGCCGCGAGAGGGGTCCGACCAGATCCGAACCGGTCAGGGCCTCCCAAATTCGGGGCCTCGTCATTCCGGGATCGTGTGGACAAAAGTAAGCTCAAGTGCACCTACTGTGGGATGACAAAACACAGCAAGGATATGTGTTTCAAGCTCGTAGGTTACCCCGAATGGTGGGAAGATAACCACAAAGCCAACTGCGGAGTGAGAGCTAATGTAGTGACGGGCAGCCCGGAGACTACCAACGTCAATGGAGATAGAGGAAAGGAGAAGGCGAATGAAGGCGAGAGGGGATCTGTGAAAATCGCAACAGCCGCAGCCCAGGTGAGCCACAGAGATGGCGGAGAGACAACCAGGAGAGAAGGGTCAAATACCCTGAATGAAGACATGGGGCAGCCGCTCTTCAACCATGAAGGTAGTGGGCCCAAAATTAACAAAGGTAACGGGCCAAGTTTGTTTAAATTTGGCCCACCCAAAAATTCCCCTTTTTTAATTAAAAATGGTGGCCCACTTAAATTAATTAGTGATGCACATGTAACTGGACATTCTCGAAAAAATAAAAATCCTTCATGGATTTTTGATTGTGGTGCTACAGACACTATGACTTTCGACTTGGCAGATATAAAAGAGTCGTCGAAGCCTCAAAAGACACATGTGCAAACTGCTAGTGGTGAAATTACACCGGTTGGTGGAGCCGGAACTATTTCTATATCTCCAACTCTCCGGATTTCTAATTGTCTTTATGTCCCTGCGTTTTCTCATAGGTTGTTGTCAATAAGCCACATAACCAAGGAATTAAATTGCAAGGAATTAAATTGCACTGTCTTGATGCATCCAACATTTTGTCTTTTGCAGGATATCAGGACGGGGGAGATTATTGGGCGTGGCAGTGAGCGACGGGGACTGTACTATGTGGATGAGATCGCGTAAAAAGGTTCAGCAATGCTATCCACCGGAACCACATCTCAGGCTGCTTGGCTTTGGCACCGACGTCTTGGTCATCCCTCTACGGGTTATCTCAAACTTTTGTTTCCACAGTTTTCTAAATTCTCCCACTTGCAGTGTGAAACTTGTGTTTTGGCCAAGAGCCATAGACAAACCTTCAAACCTAGTGATACTCATATGCCATTTATGTTTGCTTTAGTTCACTCTGATGTGTGGGGTCCTGTTCCAGTTATTGGGGGGCCGGGATTTAGATATTTTGTGGTATTTGTTGATGATCATATCCGTATGACTTGGGTTTACTTCCTTCGTCATAAATCAAAAGTTTTTTCAAAATTTTCATATTTTTACACTATGATTCAAAACCAGTTCAAAACCAACATTCAAACTCTAAGAACTGACAACGGAGGCGAGTTTGTAAACTCGTCTATGACCTAGTTTGTTCAAGAGAAAGGGTTAGTTCACCAAACTACATGTCCTCACACACCTGAACAAAACGGGGTTGTTGAGAGAAAAAATCGAATCATTCTTGAAATTACTCGTGCTCTTTAACTCGAGTCCAAAGTTCCTTCACATTTTTGGCCAGAGACTGTAGCCACTGTTGTCTATATCCTTAACCGTCTTCCCACAAAAAGCCTCAAACTTCAAACTCCAGTACAGTGTCTTTCCAGCCTTGCTCAAATACCTCCACCCCTCACCTTGAAACCTCGTATCTTTGGATGCTCGGTATATGTTCATATACCGAAACATGAGCGTACAAAGCTTGAACCATGTGCTATGAAATGTGTCTTTGTCGGATATGGTGTCAATCAAAAGGGGTATCGCTGCTATGATCCTAAAACCCGTCGCATGTTCACCACTATGAATTGTGACTTCCTTGAAACTGAAATCTTTTATCACAACCACCTTAGCGGTCAGGGGGAGAATACTGAGTTTGACCCTCTAAGTTGGTTGTCCTATTCAAGCAGTCAGAATGTGGTGCCAAACGAGATGGTTAACTATTCCGCTGTGCCAACACTCACCCACTCTCAGTTGCCGAAGCCTAGTTCTACGACCAATTCTGCTCCTCCCGACCTAATATCCGAGGTATGTGGTCATGATATCCCTACTGAGCCTCTTTCACCTATTCAATCTCCTGTTTGTGGTGAAACTAATCCTGATCAAAGCGAAGAGATGGAGGAGTCTGATAATACGGAGCACATTGAAAGATATGTTCTTCCTCCACGAAGTAACAGAGGCATTCCACCCAAGAGGTACTCACCGGAGAAGATATCCCGCAACACTCGATACCCTGTTAGGAATGTCACCGGTGGAAATCTCACCAATCTTGCCACAGCCTTTCAAGCATCACTGTATAGGGAAGACAGTCTTCCAAGGACAGCAGAAGAAGCTCTTCACAGTAAACAATGTACAGAGGCTATGGAAAAAAGAAATGGGTGCCCTAGAACGAAGGGGTACTTGGGAAAAGAGCAAACTTCCCCCAGGTAAGAGGCCAGTTGGATGCAAATGGGTCTTCAGCATAAAACGTAAACCAGATGGCTCTATTGAGAGATACAAGGCTCGTCTGGTTGCAAAGGGGTATACACGGGTGTATGGGATTGATTACTCAGAGACATTCTCTCTGGTGGCCAACATGAATACAGTAAGAGTTTTATTATCGATTGCTGCAAATCAGGATTGGCCCCTTTACCAGTTTGATGTCACCAATGCTTTCCTACGCGGGGAGCTAACTAAAGAGATATATATGGAGGTTCCACCAGGCTATGAATCGAAGTTCGGGAACGATGAAGTGTGCAGGTTGAAAAAGACTCTCTATGGACTCAGACAGTCTCCAAGGGCTTGGTTTGGAAGGTTCTCGAGTGCAATGAAGAAGTACGGTTATCGACAGAGCAATGCGGATCACACGTTATTTTTGAAGAGAAGAGGAAACCGCATCACATGTCTAATTATCTATGTAGATGACATGATCATCACTTGTGATGATCATGAGGAGATCAAAACTTTGAGAACAAACTTGTTTCAAGAGTTCGAGATGAAAGATTTGGGAGATCTAAAATATTTTCTCGGAGTGGAAGTACTTCGTTGTGCCAAAGGAATCTTTATATGCCAAAAGAAGTATACTCTTGACCTTCTTGCTGAGATTGGCATGCTAGACTGTAAGCCAGCATATACTTCTATCATGGTAAACCACAAGCTATAGATTGTGGAAGGAAGAGAGGCAGCTGATCGAGATCAGTATCAGCGATTAGTGGGACGACTCATTTATCTATCTCACACCAGGCCTGATATTGCATATGCTGTCGGGGTAATGAGTCGGTTCATGCATTCGCCTCAAGTAGAACACATGGATGCAGCATTGAGGATTGCAAGGTATTTAAAGGGTACCTTCGATTATGGACTGCTGTTTGGGAAAAATGGCCACACTAAGATTCATGGTTTTACTGATGCTGATTGGGCAGGCGATCCCTCAGATATGAGATCCACTACTGGGTATTTCACCTTTGTTGGAGACAATTTGGTTACATGGAGGAGCAAGAAGCAAAAAGTGGTCTCTCTTTCGAGTGCCGAAGCTGAGTTCAAAGGCATCAAGAGTGGACTAACTGAAGTTTTGTGGTTGAGAAAGTTGATGAGAGAGATTGGTCTATTCCAACAGAAAACTTGTCTCATACATTGTGACAACCAGGCTGCCATCAAGATATCTGAGAATCCCGTTCAACACGACCGGACAAAACATGTGGAAGTTGATCGGCATTTCATCAAGGAAAAGATTGAGTCTGAAATAATCAAACTTCCTTTCACTCGTTCGGAACATCAGTTGGCTGATATTCTCACCAAAGCAGTGAATTCCAAGAGTTTTTTAAACGTTCTAAACAAGTTTTATATCGGAAATTCCACTATTCAACTTAAGGGGGAGTGTTAGAACATATACTAGGAAAGAAATGCAAGTATGGAAAGGAATATCAAGGGAGAACAAATCTACCTATTTCTGCCAAGAGAATAAAGACGATTGCTGTAATAATTCATAGATGATTTTATTCCATAATTATTCTTGTACTCAGTCTATAAAGTCACTGTGTAACATACAAAGGAAATATACAGAAATCGTATACAGCCTCTAGCCTTTCTTCTCTAAATCAATGGCTTATACTTACCTCTTGTCCGATACTTGTTTTCTGATATTTAACAGTTTCACTACGTTCCAGAATTTAGAGAAGAAAATGGTTGGCAAGCCATCGGGTCCGGGAGCTTTGAGGGCGGGCATTTGGTTAAGGGCAGTGGACACTTCTTCCTCAGTGAAGGGTTAGATGAGGAGATCATTCATCTCTTGGGATATTTTAAGCTCAACAACCTCCAAAGATTGCTCAATTTCCATAGGGTGATCAATTTGGAAGATGGATTGGAAGTAACCAATGAAAATTCCTTCCATAACTTCTTGATTATCAATCCAAATTCCCTCCGGAGATTTGATCCTACGAATCAAATTCCATTGCCTTCTGCCTGAGGCGGTGCGATGAAAGAACGCAGTGTTCTTATCTCCTTCTTTAAGCCAAGAGACTCGAGAGCGTTGTCTCCGCATTACCTCTTCCTTGGACATGAGATCTTGAAGACTCCTTGCAATATTTTTCTCAGCTATCAAAGCTTCCGATGATGGGGTCTCTTTCTGTATTTGAGCAAGTTTGAGGTGAAGGGTGGTGATTTGATTTCGAATGTTTCCAAAATGCTCGCGATCACATTCTGATAATACATTTCCCAAACCTTGGAGTTTCTTCAAAAAACCATCTGCGGAGTGATCCCCATGAGAATGCTTCCAGGCCATTTCCACAACCTCAAAACAAGAGTCATCTTTGAGCCACATTGCTTCAAATTTGAAACTTTTTTACCTTTCCTTCTTTGAGTGGGATGAGAAGCAGGGCTCCAATCAACTAAAATGAGAGAATGGTCTGACTGAAAGCGAGCAAGGTGGGAAACTCTTGAGGATGGGAAGAGATTAATCCAGGCCTGATTCGCAAAAGCTCTGTCCAGTCGTTCTTGAATGTTAGTTTCGCCAAGTTGTTTGTTGGACCAAGTGTAAGGGCTGCCAGAGAAGCCCAGATCAGAAAGGCCACAGAAGTCAACAATGTCTCGAAAAGCATCCATCTTCATGGATGCTCTGGGTATTCCACCAAACTTCTCCGACAAACAAATGATCTCATTCCAATCTCCAACACAGAGCCAAGGAGTGCTAGTATCCCTCCTCAGAGTTCGAAGCAGATGCCATGATTTATCTTTCTCAACCTCCTCAGGCCAACCATAGAAGCCAGTGAGGCGCCACTTCGGAAGGCCAGTCCACGTCAAAACTTCGCCATCAATATGGTGCAAAGAGGAGCCGACAATCTGAACTTCAAAGGGCTCTCTCCACATTAAAGAGAGACCACCGCGACGGCCTCCCCCGGAGGTATTGCAATCCACTGAAAAGCAATGCATGAAGCCTAACTTCTAAGAAAGGGCTTTCATATCCATGGATCAAATTGTTGATCAAATTCCAATGGGTGGAAGCTTAAATTATTTTTATTGTACTATTATAACAACAATTTCAACCCATTGAAGCTTAAAGCCATAAACTATTTTTATTGTACTATTTTAACTACAATTTCAACCCAAATCGATTCGGTTTAAATATTTTCAAGCCTGTTCAAATAAATTGAAGACCATAATAATTGAATAAAAATTATTTTAATAATAATTGTAAACGTTTTAATTTTATTTACTATTCTGCTCATATTATGCTAAAATTTATTTTTGATCTATGGGATTAGACAGTTTCAATATGAGTGTGTAACGCATTTTATCATTTTATTATTGATAATATCAATTGTATCTGCCGCAATACGGCAACATCACGCTAGTTATTATTATGTGTATATATTATATTTGTATTTTAAAGAATAGAAGAAATTTCTCAACTTGACACTAATCTTCTTTATTTTAGATTATTAGACTTTAAATTATAAATTAAATGATAAAATATTTAATTTTACAAATATTAAAAATTTTCATATAAAAATATAATATACTACTCCCTCCGTCCATTAATCCCCTTAATTGAATATATGTAATAATAAAATAATGAAAGAAACTAATATCACGGAATGGAAGAAGTAATCCAATAATTAGTATATAAATATAAAATTGTTATATAAATAGACATAATAAAAAAACAATAAACCGGTCATTCCCCCAATTCCCGCTTTTATATTTAAGGAACAAGAATTAAACATTGATTCCTCGAAACAATTCAAAATTCAACAATGCCTACTTTGGTTCCGATTCCAAAACATGCAGCATTGATTAAAAACCGCCTGTTCCAATACATTTTTTTAGGCACCTCTAAGGCCAATGGGTGAAAAAAAAATGGGACAAAAAAAAAGTGAAACGTTTTACACTGACACCAAATTACTAATCTAACATAATAAAATCTTACAAACAAACACCATAATATGTTTATCATGCTAAACCAACAAACGGTAGCGAAGCCTGAGGGGGCGGTGGGCCCGTGGGCCCCACTGGAATTTTGAAAAATACTAGTAATATAGTACTACCTTCATCTCATTAGTATAGTCTTAGTTTAACCATGTACGCAAACCAAGATAAGTGACATATGTGGTTGTAATTAATTTTGAGAAGAGAGGGTTAATTGTAACCACATATTTTATCATTACTTTTGTCTTCCAGCTCAAGTGACGGAGCTCCCTACCTACCACTATGATGAACACGTGTTTGAAACCCGCTAGCCGCAAGCGTTTTTCTTCTTTCCATTTCTTTTCCTTTGCCTTTTCCTTTTCATTTTTTTTTTCGTTTTTCTTTTTTATCTCTCTATTCTCTTGTTTCTCTTTCTTTCATCCAACTTTTTCTCTAATATTACAAAGTTTTTATTGAGATCTTATTATTATTTTCATTTATATTTTTTTCTTTTTCTTTTTTCGTTTTCCTTTTTTATCTTTCTCTATTCTCTTGTTTGTCTTTCTTTCTTCCCACTTTTTTTCTAATACTACAAAGTTTCTATTGAGATCTTCTTATTATTTTCATTTATATTTTTTATTTTTTATAATTTATCCGATCAATCACATGGTAGATTAGATACTTATTATGAAGTAATTCAATGATATAAAAATAATATTATGATTTTAATTAGTTTTTTTAATTTTCTTTTTTTATTATTTATATATGTAATTAAGGCAACACTATAATTATATGAATATTTTTCTCCATAAACAAACATATTTTTATTAGTAACATTCAATCTTAGTTTATGACTAGCTTATCTCACTACAATCTCAATCTCTCTCCTTGCACAAGTTGCTATTTTAGTCGACAAGAATTTATAGTCCGCAGTAATATTCGGGAATTGTTGTTATAAATAAGGCGAAATCTTCAATGCGGCTATTCGCACTGGATGGCCCATTAATTTTTCTTATGCGTGTTTTGCATCAAATTAGTTTTTCTTTCGTTCTTTTATTTTTTTATTTTCCAAGTTTTTTTTTTTTGCTTTTTATTTTTTATTTTTCAATTTTTATTTTTTATGTGTTTCTTTTTTTTGGCCAAGAGCCGAGCGATGAGAGCCGAAGACCTCGGAGTGATCCTAAAAATCATAACTGTTGCCACTACGATTATATTTATATTAGTAATCGGAACAAGAGCCGTAAAATCGAAGCCGAAGGCGAAGCCCAAAAAAATAAAAAATAAAAATAAAATAACAAAAAAAATAAAAATAAAAATAAAAATAAAATTTGAAAAATAAAAAAAAATGAAGAAAAAAGAATAAGCAAACAAAACAAGCATACAATAAAAAGGAGGTAATATAAAAGGCCCAAGGCCATCCCACGTGACTAGCCACGTGGGAGTGTGCCTTTATAGCTAAAGATGAGTTTTAATTTTTCAAATCCACACAAATCAAACAAATAATGAACATCAAACCCAAAATTAAAAACCTTATAACAGAATCTAGTTCTTAAATCCATAAATAAATTCGTTACAAAAAATCCATAAATAAATTCAACAAACAATAATTGATACTATGATAGGAGTCGATATTATTAGGGTATGATATTTAGTAGTATTATTTAATAGTAGATTATATTTATTTCCTAGTATTAATTATATTAGATTATGGTTTATTTATGGGCCTAGGGTTTCATAATATATGGGCCCAGGGTTTCATTAGGGTTTAATTAGTTCTTATAAATAGGGGTTGTAATTCCTACGTATTATTCATTCCAGAGAATATTGTTTGCAGTATATTACTGTGGCCTCTTCGGAGGAGTGGCCTCTTCGGATGAGAGTTTGTTTTCCTTTTGGTTATTTTTCTTCTTCGCGATCCATTCTCTATTAATACTACTTGATCGATTACGGATTTTTGCGATAGATAAGAAACGACAAAAAGTAAACAACATAAGAATTACGTGGTTCGATTTACTGAGTAAATCTACGTCCACGTGAGGTAAAAGGAATTGGCGTGTATTACTTTGGGTGCAGATTACAAAAATGAGAGATTCACCCGTTCTCTAACTATTTATACACTAGGATTAATAGGTTTGGGCTCGCAAGCCCAATAAGGACGTGTGCAACTGCTTCAAAGCAGTTGCTGGCGATTTTGAGAGAACGTGGGTTGTGGACGTGCATGCGCACGTAACTACCAAATAACCTCTTATGGACTGCGGCTCGTGTATTAGTAGAAAAGTTACAAGTCCAGGACCACTTAATGCCGGAGTGAGCCGCTTTGCATCTCTCGTCCTGAAGGCGGAGTGAGTTGTGCAATGTCTCTTGTGCCGGAGTCGGAGTGAGTTTTTCTGCGTCTCTTATACTGGAGTGCATTACCGAACTGCCTTTGTTACCGGATTGCAATGGGTTGGACCGATTCTCTCGAGCCTGTGTTGGGCCAAATTAAATGGGTCTTTCCATTGGGCTCGAGGGACTTCGGGCCATATCCCATCACTACCCCTCCCAAAAAGTGAGATAATGCCTTAGGGTACTTCGAGTTTGTAAGGCATTTCGGAATTGCTGGTCATTCCGGGATTGCTGGGCACTCCGGAATGGCTGGGCACATCGGAACTGCTGTACATTTCGGGATTGCGGTGCAGACCGGAATGGCTGGGCACTTCGGTCGTGCCGGAGTTGAGATAACGCTGACATGGAGTAGCGTACACTGTACATTTCTCGCATTTAATGCGACAGTTGGAATCCCGAAAAAGCGGGATTCGAATCGGCTCGAGGATTTTGATAAGAATCCAATATCCGCTGCATTTCAAACTTTTATCATCTTCTCCATTTCGCTTTTCCTCTGCAAATTTCGCGCTTTGCCCATCGGCGTACTTGGAAAAAATCTCAGAATTCTCACTCGCGACGATCCATATTTCTGCATCGACAAATAAGTAATGTCTTCTTCTCCGAGCTCAGTGTCTGGTAGTGAGGGGGAAGAGAGAAAATTGGTGTAGTCACAGCGTACCGGCGACGGCCGGAAAAAGGCGGTGTTGGTTCCTGTAGGTAGTTATATCTCTTTCCTTAGTGAGGATACCGTAACCTCTTTATTCCACCGTTATAACTTGTCGTGGGGACTATTGTTGCTCCCGATGGAAACGATAGGGCGGACATTCCGCCGGAAAATTATGAAACAGTTTACGAAGCCTACTTAGAATGCGGGCTTCGATTTCCTCTTTATCTTGTTTTTGCGAATTTACTAGATAGATTCAAGCTTCCCCTTGGCCAAGTGACTCCGAACTCTTAGAGGCATTTGACTGTCTTGGCGTTCGAAGTGTTAGTGATTGGATACGAACTCACCTTAGACTTAGTGCTAAGGTTCTTTCAATTTAAGAGAAAGGGGTCTTGGTTCTACCTCACCCCTATTAGAGAATTTAAGTCTAAGTGCAAAACGAAGTGGCAGACCTAATTCTTTTACTATAATAGGACTGGGGCTACCGAGTTTGAGTGGAGGGCTGTTGAGTCGGTAATTCGTCATCGTCCGACTGTATACTTGGACGGGCTCGAAGACCTGATCAAGGGTACCACTATGGTAACATGGATATACACAGAGACCGAGCTTGTCCGAGGTGCAGGCGAGTTTAACTCGTCAAGCGATGACGAAGTCACTGAGGGTGAGGATTGCTTTGTTTTCGCATTGTGCTTTTAATTCTCCGTGTAACTCTTTTTTTTTCTGTGTTGGCAATGAATATGCTAAAGCAATTCAGTGGAGCCGATGCCGAGAAGAAGGGGCCGAAGAGGCCGAAGACAACCGGTGCCGCCTCCGCCGCTGACCAAAAACCGAAGAGGCAAAAAACTGCCTCTGGGGCTGCACTGCCCATCACTGCTCCGGCTCCGAAGCCGGTCTCCTCATCCTCTGCTTCTTTGGAGAGGACTCAAGAGGATGGGCCGCGAAAAATAATCTCGAAGTCTGCTACACCAACTTTGCCCCAGCTTGAAGAAGGATCGGTGGCTTCCATTTTTAGGGGCCCTACCGCTGAGGCCTTGGCGTGGCCGGAGAACGTCACTGAGGTATTGTGATTCGGCTAAAGAGACCCTATTTTTTTTACGATGTCCTATAAATTTGCCCCATTTTGCAGAAACTCGAGGTGATGTCTGGACTCATGACGACTGAACTGAAGAAGAGCGCCTTCGAGTATCGGAGGATCGAACAGTCCTTGGCTCGGGCCAAGGATTCTGCTTCAAAGGCTAAGGACGATGCCGCGAAAAAGGCATCCGAGGCCAGGGCTTTTGAGGCGGCTTTGAGCCGGGCTACCGAGAGGGTGGCCAATGCCGAGGCCGAAGCGCAGGCGGCAAGGGCCGAAACCGAAGTGTTGAAGGCCCGACTTGAGCTGCTGACCAGGCAGTGGGAGCAGGATACGGCTTCTTTTGCCGCAGCACAAGGTGAGGTTCTCTGTGCTTACACAGGGAAACTTTTTATGAGTGCACAATTCGCCACCTTCGTTGGCGGACTCAGCCGGATTCTGAGTGAGAATCGCGGCGAAGAGCCGGATGTGGTGATCTCGCTTTATGCGAGGGAAATAGTTGCTTGCCTCCAAAGTCTACCCCTTCTTGAGGCGTTTGTGGCTTCTTCGGTTCCCCTCATGGCCGCAGCGGTTTGTGTTTGCAGCACGGAATGCGATGAGAAAATGGAGAGAATCCTCGCAGCCGTAGGTTCGGTGTCGCCTGCGCCTCTGATTGCCGAAGCAGGGGGTGAAGAGGAGGAGGGGGCGGGGGAAGAGGAATATGTCCGCCAATCTCAAAGGAACGAAAGGCCCCTTCCGGCAAAGGATCTGGAGTCGGAGTGGCTAAATCCGGAGGTCACTCCGGCTGTGCAGCACGAAGAGGCTCATACTGAGGAGCCGAGGACTGATGAATAAGCAGGGGTGCCAATGCTGAAGTATGACCACTCCCTTTTTTTTTCTTTTTTAGTCTAGGCTTTTGATTTTGTACTTCGGCCTTGCTACTCTCCTTTTGTACTCTTGCTTTTATTAATGAAAAATGAACTTTGTTGCTCTTCAACTTGCGCCATTTATGCTTTTATTTTTCTCTTTTTATTTTTCTGTAGCCTACTGCTCTGTTTCCTTTTTCTTGGGATGTCGAACTGAAAGAGTTTCTTCGTATTCTTAACTCCAAGGAGATAGAAATCCTGTATTGGAAGAAGCAGAAAGCCGAGCTCGAGAAGACCAGGTCAAATATGACGAAGTGGTAGCTCATGTTGTCGAACTTGAATCAGCTTTAAAAAGTGTGAAAGCCGAATTCAAGGTTCTTCACGAGGAGAATACCGAGTATAAAGATATTATCCGCCGCAGTGGTGGAATAACCATCACCGAAGTAGATGACCAGGTTAAAGAGATATGGGAACGTTGTCGCGAGAGAATGAAGCTTCATGGTCTGCACAACAAGGAATACCGAAGTGAAATTGATGCTCTCTGGCACGTTTCCGGAATATACAAGATTATTTTTGTTCGGTATCCTTAAGGATACGCCGCCTCCATCTACAACAATCCGGTGGGAACCTGAGTATACGGAACAGGATCGCCGAGAAGACTTGGCCCGCCGAGGTGGTGGAGCATCTCGGTCTCGAGGCCGTGGAAAGCAACCCGTGGGCTCTACTTCCCGAAGTTGTAGGGCTAGAGGAGCCGGAGCTGGTCGAGGAGTCTTTAACTTAGACGCTCTTATGAGGGCCAAGAAACCCTCAGACTTTGCAGATAATTGGCTATATTGTAGTAAGCCTAGGGATCCTCCTGCATCTTAGAATAAACGTGATGTAATAGAGGATTAGTATATGTGTATACTCTTATTTTTATGAATAAAATGTTTATGTTTTGCCATTGTGACTTATCACTTAGCTTGTTTACAGAAACATAATTTTTATTCAACTTATGGTCTTCGACTTTAGTAAGGAAGCGATCCTTTTATACCGAAGTGGATTTTGTCCTTATTTGGTGAGTTTTATCGCTAGGATGGGACTTCTTTACGCGCGTTTGAACGAAGTCATCCGAAATGGGGACTGCGGTACTTACACTTCGTTAGGACGAAATGCTTATTTGTTATTTAACCTTGACAGTAGTCTTATACCTTCTATAGAAGATTTTGACTTTATTGTCTTCGGCGGACTTCGGACATATGCATAAATGATCAATGAAAAATTATAAAACGAGCATTAAAGGAGTAAAAGTAAATGTTTATATAAAAAGGTATGACAGTAATACACAATGACCGGACTTGACAGACAAGACCAAACTGACATGGACGAACTAAGCATAAATGACTGGACTTACATGGATGACCGAACTGACATTGCCCATCTATATATAGTACTTTTTGAGGTTTGTAATGTGCCAAGTTCGTGGAATTTGTTCACCGGACATGTAGGCCAATTTGTATGACCCTTTGCCGAGAAATTCGCTGACCCGATACGGCCCCTCCCAAGTGGCTTCGAGTTTGCCGAGCTTTTCTGCTCAGCTCACTTCGTTGTTCCTCAGGACGAGATCATCCACTTGGAATTGCTGCGTTTCGCCCTTTGGTTGTAATACGGGCTACTTGCTGCTTGTATTGAGCCTCCTTTATAAGGGAAAGCTCCCTTTTTTCTTCAGCGAGGTCGAGTTCGGCTCGTAGTCCTTCATCATTTGCTTCAGTTGAGAAGTTTAATGTGTGAGGACTGGGCATGCCGATTTCAACCGGAATGACCGCTTCAGTGCCGTATACCAGTCTATACGGTATTTCGCCATTTGAGGTTCTTGGGGTAGTTCGATATGACCATAGGACTTGTGGGAGGTTTTCTACCCAAAGTCCCTTGGCTCGATCGAGTCGCATTTTTAGTCCCTTCACTATGGTGCGGTTTGTGACTTCGGTCTGATCATTCGCTTGAGGATGAGCGACCGAAGTGAACCGTTGTTGAATCTTCAACTCTTGGCACGATTCTCTGAACTTTTTGTCCCTGAACTGAATTCCATTTTCCGAGACGGGGACATGTGGCATGCCGAAGCGGCATACTATATTTTTCCAGACAAAGTCGAGGGCATTTGTGCTTGTTATCTTAGTCAGGGGTTCGGCCTCGACTCACTTCGTAAAGTAGTCGATCGCTACAATTAAGAATTATAGTTGTCTCGGAGCTTTTTCTAATGGTCCTACAATGTCTATGCCCCACTGCATGAAAGGCCATGGACTTTGCATGGTGGTCAGATCGGTCTACGGCACTCTTGGAACATTGGCATAGATCTGGCACTTCGGACATTTTTTGACGAGGATGACTACGTCTTGAACAAGGGTTGGCCAGTAATATCCCCGCCTTATTAATTTTTTGGCTAAGGCTCTGGCTCCTATATGACTTCCGCAAGATCCTTCATGGACTTCTCTTAAGACATAATCCGCCTCTTCAGATCCTATGCACCGTAAGAACGGTTGTAGATAAGATTTTCTGTAGATGGTTCCTTGATGAAGCTCATACCGAAGTGATCTGCATAATATCTTCCTTGCCTCGAGCTTATCTTCCGGTAGTTGTCCCTTATCTAGATACTCAAGTATGGGGGTCATCCAGTTCGGTGAGTTTGTGACTATTTGCATTTCGGTTGCATCATTGATGCTTCTGTGCAATAGTTCTTCCACCTTTGAACTGTGAGAAGACACCAGTTTACTTAAAATATCTGCTCGGCTATTCTGTGCCCTTGGGATGCGGTTTATCTGGAAATAGGAGAAACCTTGTTGGAGATTTCGAACTTTGTCCAGATATTTCTTCATCTTTTCTCCTCGAGCTTCACTTTTACCGATTATGTGACCCACTACAACTTGTGAATCACTGTGAATTTTGATGGACTTGATGTGAAGGCTTTGAGCTAAATGGAGTCCGGAAAGGAGTACTTCGTATTATGCTTCATTGTTTGTGGTGGGAAATTTAAACCGAAGTGAGTAAGTCACTTTGTGCTCATCCGGTGCAATGAGTAAGATACCAGCTCCGCTTCCTGTTTTGCTGGATGCTCCATCCACGTATCCTGTCCAACAGTTTGGTGGTTCCATTTCGGGAACTTCGGGTACTTTCTCTTCCATTTCGATATCTGCGGAGTGATTTGATCAAATTTAGCTTCAACTAGAAAATCAGCTAAAGCTTGTCCTTTTATTTCTTTTCGGGGCACATACTCGATGGAGTGCTCTCCTAACTCAATTGCCCACTTGGCTATTCTTTCTTATAGACTTAGTTAAAACTTGTGAAGTGGGAGATCAGTGACGACACATATTGTGTGAGCATAGAAGTACGGTCGCAATCTTCTTGTCGCGTTTACCAATGCCAAAGTGATTTTCTCCAAAGGCTGATATCAAGTCTCCGGACCTATTAGTGCACGGCTTATGAAGTAGATGGGATGTTGACGCCGACCATCTTCTCGTACAAGTACCACACTGATTGTCTCGTTTGAGGCTTCTATGTACAAAGAAAGAGCTTCGGCTTCTTTGGGTACGGACAACACAGGGAGTTTGGCTAAATATCTCTTGAGTACTTTGGCTATCCATGTTGGATACTTCACTTCGAAGAGGACTTCGACATTCAGCAGCTGATGGACTTCATCGCGAATGACTTGATTCCTTTCCATGGCGAAGAGTTTTTACTTTTTTCTTATCAGCTGGACTGTGGGATCAATGTTTAATCGGTGTGTGATTATGTCCGGAGACACTCCCGTCATATCCAGTGGAGACCATGCAAAGACATCTCGGTAAGCCCTGAGGAGTTGAATTGTCTGATTCCAGAACTGAGTTGTTCAGGCAAATCCAATCTTGCCAGTCCGAGTAGGGTCATCTTCGTATAGTTGTACTTCCATTGAGTTCAGCCCAGGCTGTACATCGTCTACCTCCAACTCCTCAGGTTGTTGTAATTGCTATGCTTGATAATGTTGAACTGAAGGATCGACATTTTTTAGAGCAATTTTCATGCATTCTTTTGCTCTCTTTTGGTCTCCTCGGATGGATGCTATCCCTCTCTTAGTATGGATTTTGACCATTAGGTGGTATGTTCAACATACCGCCCGGACTACATTGAGCCAGTCCCTCCCGAGGATGATATTGTATGGAGATCGAGCTTTTATTATGAAGAACTTGATCACCATAGTGGAACTGGTGGGGGCCTTCCCTACAGTGACGGGAAGGCCGATCACTCCCTCCGAGCATGTATCCTTTTGCGTGAAGCTCTTTATATGGAGTGGGGCCGGATTCAAGCGGGCCGGATCAATTTCCAGCTTGTCGAAGCATTCTTTGAAACGAATGCTGATTGAAGCGCCAGTATGCACAAACACTCTGTGGATGAGCTTGTTCGCCACTCCGGCTTGGATGACGATAGCGTCTTGGTGTGGCGAGATGGCCGGCACCGGATCCGCATCGGAGAAGGTAATGACTTCCTCCTTCTTTAGGCATTTGTGAGTCGGCTCTTATCGGTTTGAGCTCCGGCACTCCACCTTTAGTGATGATTTTGTCTTCCCGGCTGGGAGGGCGTCAATTTTTTGGATCACTCCGTTATATTGGAGTTCGTCATCATCCCCCTCGGGATCTTATTGATTTTGCTTTTTGTCATTAGGGGGAGCGCAGTTCGTCTTCCCCTGTCTTTTCTTTCTGGCTTGCTGTTTTCGATCTTGATATCTTTTCAATGCTCCCGCTTTCACAAGAACATCGATATCGGCAGCCAAGTTACGACATTCCTCCGTGTCATGACCATGGTCTTCGTGGAAGAAGCAGTATTTGTCTTGACTTCGGCGTGCTGTCGACTTAGTCATTGGCTTCGATTTTTTGAACATCGCCGAATAGAGTTCGAAACTTTCTGCCATTGACTTAGTCAGTGGCGCGTATTGAGTCTGGGGCTTCTCCGAATTAGGACGAGGTCCTAATCTGGACTGTACCGGCGCCCTTTGAAGTCCGTCAAAAGCACTCCGGGAAGGGCGACCTTGGTCGTTGCGATCCTCATTCTTTTTCTTATCACCCCGGACTGAACTGTCCAGGGTCCTCTTTCTTCGGTCCGGCTCATCAGCACGGGCGAACTGATCCGCAATGTCCCACATTTCTTGTGTGGTTTGCGGATTGCTTTTTACAAGCTCTTTGTATAGAGCTCCTGGCATAATTCCATTTTGGAATGTTGATATCACAAGTAGATCATTAATATCATGTACTTTGGAGTCACTCCTAGTTGAATCTCGTCATGAAGTCGTTGATCTTCTCGTCGTGACCTTGACGAATTGACAGTAGCTGTGCCGAAGTGGCTCTGGCTTCGGCGTTTTGGAAAAACCATCTGTGGAAGGTGTCCATCAAGTCTCCGTATGATCTGATACTGTCACGGGGCAGGCTATCAAACCATAGCCTTGCATTCCCGATGAGCAATTACGGGAACAGTTTGCACATGTACAGCTCATTGAGGCGCTGATTGGCCATGTTGTATTGATATCAGCTGAGGAAGTCATGAGGGTCCACTAGACCATCGTAAGACAGTGGAGGGACCTTGTAATTGTCAGGAAGGGGAGTTCGTACTATATCATCCGAAAAGGGAGTTCGAAGTGCTTCGTACACTCCGAACCCCGCATTACAAACTCATGTTGGTGAGTGATTTCGTTCATAATGCTGACTTCTGTGGCAGGAAGACTGCATACTCCTATTGCAGGATGAACTTGGAGGCGGGTTATTCCGATGACTTTCATGCAGCGAATGGTGAGAGGAGTCTGCGGCCTCCTCTGTATGGTTGTGGGGTTGATTGCGACCCCTTCGCAGGAATTCGAGGAATTCATCCTGCTTTTCATCTAAGAACCGCTTAACAACTTTATCAAGGTTGGGCTGTTCGTACAGCTCTGCCCGGTGACTTTCAGTTGGATTCGTCTTGTCTTTTCGAGAGCTGGGAGTGGGATTCCTATTGTTAAAAACAGGCTCCTTCTCTGCTCTATGACTGGGACCGGCTCCTTCATGTCCGTTGCGGTTGCGGTTGCGAGTGGTGTATGTTCTTCTTGTTGGCATCTTGTATCAGTAGCAGAAAACTCGTAGATCACAATATTTTGTTTCCCACAGACGGCGTCAGTGATTGATTTCGACTTTTCTTAAAAGATATGAAACGACAAAAATAAGAATAAATAAACACAGGATTTAAGTGGTTCGATTTATTGTGCGTAAATCTACGTCCATGGGAGGAAAAGATGTTCTTTCGTGTATTGCTTCGAGGGTGCAGATTACAATGAGAGATTCTAACCTTTTTTAAACAACTTATGTGCTGTTTATACACAAAGATTAATGGGTCTGGGCTTGCATGCCCAGTAAGTGTGAGTAACCGCTTTGAAGCAGTTACTAGTGGTTGTATAGAACGTGGGTAGTGGGTGTGTGCATGTAAATAACCGCTTATGAATGCGGAAAGTTCTCCGTGCAGAAAGATTACAAGTCCATGACCTTGAAGCTGGAGTGAGTTGCTTCACATCGCTGGTGCCGGAGTGAACCGCAATGCATCCCTTGTACCGGAGTGCAGTCACTGGGGGTTTGTTTCGATTTGGGGGCTTTGAACCGGAGTGCATTACCGAACTTCATTTATTGCCGGATTGCAATGGGTTGGACCGGTTCTCTCGAGTCTGTGCTGTTAATGGGCCGAATTAAATGGGCCTTTCCACTAGGTTCGAGGGATTTCGGTCCGTATCCCATCAATTATATCATCAAAGTTAAAAAAAATAGTTGAAACAATAATTCCTTGCGAAATGCCGATGGATTCGACGGAACGCTATTGGCAAAACGGTTGTCAAGAAATGCAAACACGCGCGGATTTGTCCGTCGGCGAATTTTAGTTGCGGAATACTGACAGATTTGTCACAGATTCGTCAGGGATCTGCTACAGATCCGTTGCGGATCCGCTACAAACTCTCGAACGTGTTTACCACGCGCCAGTTCATAAGATCCATCGCAAATTTGTCGTCAATATTATCGATATTTTTGTCAGTTTTGTAGCGTAAGCACTTGGATGTTAATGCACATTGTTGCAACATTTCAAAGTTTGTCGAATTTTCCACACGTCTTAAGTTGGAAATAGATAGAGTGTGTGTCCAAATGTGACGGTCGCTCGTTTTAACTGAGTTGTTAGGAAAACGAAGTTACAACTTAATTTCTACTTATAGGGTTGAATTAGTTTGACACATTGACTGCTCTTATGTCTTCATTAATCTTGATGGCAAAGAAAATTCCCAGTCCAACTTATACTAGTTGTATCATACTTCAACATGTCGTTTTTCCGTTCTAATATATATAAGTAGTAAATAAATAAATTCTTACTATTGTCAAAAAAAAATAATCGTAGTAAGTAAAATGAAAATGAAAATGATGTGGTTAAGTTCGGTTTTCAAAGGTATGCGTATATTGTCATCAATTTTAAAAAGAGGATCAATAATGAGTTTTTATTTATTCATTTACCTTTTTTTTTAAAGGATCAATAACGAGTTTTCATTTTTTTCTTAATATGACTCAAACTCTCGACTTATTAATTAGAGGGGAAGCGTCTTACCAATTGGCGTTATAATCACTTACCGTGTGAATATTTATGGCGCAATTAATTGGTCAAATTCTACTCTACCCCTTTTGATTAATTAGTCTAATATTTAATACACCAATAATTTGACACCTTAATTATCTCACTTATTCAACCTAGTTAACGTTAAAATACTTTTTCATTATAGTAGAATTACTTTCAAGAATTCAAAATAATCTTCTACTTATACTACTATCACATATGATTACCACAAATCAACCAATACTGCATACTTACACTC
>JAOWBJ010000064.1:0-21980 GCA_028566335.1 Monarda citriodora
CTGTCCTAGTGGCAGAATGAGAGATGGTGATTTTGCTGTTAAGGATTTTCCCCTCTGATTTTTACCTGCTGCCATTGCAGTGCTCTTGAGCTTCCTTAATGACTAGTCTCCCTTAATGAATTTTGTTCTATCTGCAGGGTTGCCTTTTTGGGGCTGCTGACTCAGAGAGGGGTTTTTCTTCCTCCTCACTACAGGCCAAAAGTGTGCTGTTGGTTCTGGGCTGATTCTGGGCCATTACCTATTTCAGCTTATGCTTTTCTTTTGTCTCTTGCAGTCCCCATTCCTTTCCTTGCCTAAGTCTCACTATGTTTGTGTAATTGTCCGAGGCAGCGTTTGCCTCTCATTTAATGAGGCTGCTGATTTGTTTTGTTTCTGAATTCTGATTGGATGTACCTTTTAATTCTTGTATTTTGACTTTTTGATCTTATTATTAGCGAAAAATATTCGAGCATTATGCTCCATCCGGGTTTTCTTTTGCTAGTTCTTTCCCGGGGGTAGGATAGGTCGAACTAGCGTAGGGTCCTTAGAGGTCGGGACTTTTATTCGATTGAATTAATAAAATTATTGCGTCCCATTTATCCCGCTGTACTTTAATACTTTTAATCGCATTTTACTGCTTTACCGAAACAAACTACAACATACGACATTTCCGTAGAAACGTTTATCACACAAACGCGTTTAATTACTACTAATCGGTAATAATATAAATTACGAGGATAAAGTATTAATAACAAGAAAAAAATACTAACGAAACTGTTACTACTCGGGAAATTACGAGCGCACCTAATGACACTTCGTAAATTAAAAGGAACGAAATTTTATTCCCGTAACCGGTTACTGGAGGAACAAGTAACAAGTAGTAGTAAAAAGAAACAGGACGTTACAAGGTACTCTCTGTTTGGCTCAGGAACCGCTAAGATAGGGGCTATAGTTAACTTCTCTTTAAGCGCTTGGAAACCCGCTTCACATTCCAATGTCCACTCGAATCCTTGTGTAGCAACTGAGTGAGCGGCCTTGCTATATGAGAAAATCCCTCGATAAACTTCCGGAAATACCCTGCTAACCCAAGGAAGCTTTGAATCTCATACGGGGTAGTTGGAGCCTTCCAATTTTGGATCGCTTCTATCTTCGCAGGGTCGAATTGAATCCCCTTGGATGACAAGATATGGCCAAGAAACGTCACTTCGTTCAACCAGAACTCACACTTACTAAACTTAGCGAATAGCCTCTCCCTCTTAGCGTTCCTAAAACCGCCCTTAAATGCTCTTCGTGCTCATTCGAACTCTTCGAATGGATGAGCACGTCATCAATGAATACGAGGACAAACTTGTCCAAGTAAGGATGGAACACTCGATTCATCAAGTCCATAAACACCGCCGGAGCGTCCATAAGACCGAAAGGAATAACCACAAACTCATAGTGACTATAGCGAGTTCGGAAAACGGTCTTAGGGATATCCTCTGCTCGCACATTCAACTGGTGATATGCGGAGCGTAAATCGATCATAGAGAACATGCTCGCTCCTCTAAGCTGGTCGAACAAGTCATCTATGCGTGGCAACAGGTACTTATTCTTCGATGTGAGCTTGTTAAGTTCGCGGCAATCTATACACATGCGCATTCACCCATCTTTCTTCTTGACAAATAAAATGGGGGCTCCCCACGGTGAGATACTTGGACGGATAAATCCAAATTCATTAACTCTTGCAACTGAACCTTGAGCCCTTGAGCTCCTTTGGTTCCATTCGATAGGGTTCCTTGGACACTGGGGCCGATCCGGGCTCTAGATCAATGGTGAACTCCACTTTTCTATCGGGAGGCAGTCCGGGTAACTCTTCGGGAAAAACATCAGGAAACTCGTAAACAACATCAACATCCTCCACCTGCGGGTGGTCTCTCTCTTCCTCTACTCCACTCACGTAAGCGAGATAGGCCGGACTCCCTCTCCTTATCAACCTTGCTGCTTGAATTGCCGAAACAACCGACTTGCGGCCTCTCATCGAAATCCTATGGAACGCGGTAGCTTCTTGACCGGGGATTCGAAATGAAATTTGCCTCTCCTTGCACAAGATCGTAGTGAAATTTGCTTCTAGCCAATCCATATCGAGAATTATGTCTACGTCCGTTATGAGCATAACACTGAGTGTTCGCGCTACGAGCTTAAGGGAGCCTATGGTTATTTCGAGATTACGGTACTGACTATTCAAGGATAGTCTTCCTCCTACCGATGAGATAACGCTCAAGGGAGATCTTAGGGGTTCAGTGAGCAACTCTAGGTTCTCTACACATGCCTCAGAAATGAAGGAGTGCGAAGCTCCAGTATCAAACAGAATCAAAATAGGCACGTCGTTTAGAGTTCCCATACCTGCTAAATTACCTTGGTCCTTAGTGGACGGCTGCTTGCTAGAGCTCGCTCTAGCCTCATGCTGTTGCCTTTGAAATTGGCGGAATTGATGGTTCTGAGGCGGAAGAGGGGTAGCGGGTCCAGGTTGAGCTTGGATGGCACGGAGCTACTGGGGTGGGGGAGGTGGAGCGGATCTCGGAGCTAGGTTCGAGCAGCCTTGGCGGGTGGGGCAGTGGCTAGCGAAATGACCGGGTCTTCCACAAGCGTAGCAATTGTTGCTACCCGTTTGGCATCCTCCTTCATGGAATCGCCTGCACCTTGGACATGAAGCGGGCGCTCGGACATTCTGACTCAGTGGAATCGGATTTGCTGGCCTTTGGAGCAGCAGGCGTTGCTGACCTTGCCAAGGTCACTTGCGGTTCCTATCACCGCTGTCAATCCATTTCCGCTTCTCTCCTTGCAGCGGCACAGGGGCTGAAGCGACATCTGGCTGTTCCTTAGCATAGCGGCCTCAACATCTAGCGCTCGACTGAGCGACTCTGCATAGCACAGCCCTCTGTGGCTTGCTAGCGGCAACCTGATCTCGGGCCTTAACCCCGCGCAAAACTTCTCCGCCATTTTCCCGTCGGTGTCCAAATGATTCCGCACAAATCGTGACAACTCGCAGAACTTATGGTCGTACTCAGTGACCGTCATCTTCCCTTGCTTGAGGTTGTAAAACTCGGCCTACTTTCCTTTTTCGGTAGCTCTTTGGCATGTACTTGTCGTATATGGCCTCTTCGAATTCTTCCCATGTAAAATTCTCTAGTTGGTCGGGGTTCATAATCTTTCTCCTGGCCTTCCACCAGAAATCAGCCGATCCCGTCATCTGGAAAGCGAGCCAAGCGCTCTTGGTCTCTACACCTCAAAAAGTTGAAAATTCGCTCTAGGGCCCATATCCACAGCTCGGCACTAGCTGGGTCGCCCATCCCGTCAAAAGTCAGGGGATTCTGTTGCAAAAAAAGCTCTTCAATTCTTCTATCCGGAGGCGGATCAGCTTCCATACCTCCCTCGGCTCCGGGAATTTCTCCCCTCAGTATTCTTCATCGCGGCGGAATCCTAAAAATTTCAAAGCTCATAAAATCGCTTGCGATGCGCTTAAAACAAGAATATGGGGACCTTGGTCGCTCCAGACAATTTATCGCATGCTCGAGAAAACGATAAAGGACGACACCATGCTCGCGCGACTACATATCTTCAAAAAGAAAGGATAGAAGGGAAATCCATCCCGCTTGCTAACTAGTCGCTTCGCTATGTTTCGCAGGCCATAGCAGCCTTAAAACCTCTCAAAGCTTCTCGTTAACTTCTCGAAATTTCTCAGCTTGCTTATAGCGAAAAAGTCCGCTTCGCTCTAAGTGATCTTAGAAGCAAACTTCCTAGTTAGTCCATCTATGTTCTCAAGCAATGCTTCGTTCTCAAGCGATTGTAAGCGGTCATTTAAGCTATCTTTCTAAGTTCAAGCATCTCATTCAGCATTTCGCTTTCTCAAGCGGATTCGGAAACCCAAACGTAGCGCAAACGATTCACATAGAGCACATAATCAAGTAAACTTCACATAGACAAGCAATCTTCCTAAGCACGTGGGGTTCACATATAGCAGTAAATTCACGTAAGTCACATACGTCATATAGACAAGTGTTTCACGTAGACAGGCAATCCCCTAGAAAATTGACAAGCAAGATAGCTAAGCATTTAACCTTCCAAACGGTAAATCCTTAATCAAACCTTCTTTTAAGCGTACCACAGTCTGTGTTTAGCAGGTCGGGTCGCAGTGACGGGCTTTTGTTGAAGAACCTTAATCTTATTCTTAGTGTAACTGACACAACTTAACAAGGAAGAAGACACTTGGATTTCAGAGCAAACCAAATGCTCTGATACCGCTGCTGTAACGACCCTGGACCTCTCTTACGAAAAACTGAGCCCGGAAGATTGCTACGATAAACAAAGGAGAGTGCGATAGCGGAAACCATAGGATTAAGCGAAATTTGGGCCTCGAGCGGAAGAATAATATTCACTCGGACTTAAATAATACCGCTAAACTTCACTTGAAAAACACTTACTCTACACGAGCGATTTTTGAAAATATCGCTTGAAACACTCTTGAGCGGATCGCTTGAAATATCGCTTTAAAAGTTAATTCCCGAGTTGAGCGGATTTTGGAAAAAGACCGCTTAAAAATATTTGGAGAGGATTTCTTTAAAATGCCGCTTGAGGATCATCGCTCAGGTTGAGCGAATTTAATAAAGTTGTTTGCCATATTATTAAACAAGGGATTTAAAAGGGGCACTTGAAGATAACCCTTGGCATATAATTTTCTTCAATTTAATACGAACATTTCTTATAGCAACGAAGGTAATCCTTAGCATGAGCAAAAATAACTACTCAGATATTTATAGCAGAATATAAAGATTTAGAGACAATTTAGTTAAAAGCGTAAAAGATTTTAAGGATGTAAAATAATTGCTTCGCTCGATCTCACATGTATCATTCCAAAATAACACTTGCAAGAATGAGGTACTTATCACTAAGAAAAGCAGAGATGAAATTTAATTAAAACGTTAACAGTAGCGGAAAGATGGTACATCTGTTTGTTCATTACAAAACCATAAATGAAAGGAAGCGAGTTTGGACACAACAGAGAAAATACTTGATGCAAGTATGAAGACTTGCACCACCAAGTCCTTCTTCAAAAACCGATTGCCAGCAAAAGCCCGCTCGTCACTGCTTCCACTCAACCGTAGCCTGATCAACCTGCACACAAGGAAAACGTGCACAGGGATGAGTACTTTAAAGCACTCAGTAGGCACTTTGCCCGAAATCACTTCATTACCAGCCATACATAAGAGCATAGGGATTTTAGAAAGAGCCTAGGCTCGTAAAACCTTTCTTACTTTAGTACTTCACCATATTTGCCCTTAAATAACCCGATCTAGGGAGGTTGGCCGACCTCAACCTAGAACCTCGATCGCTTGCCTTAGCAACGCGTACCTAAAGTGCACTACCTGAGCAACACATGCTCAGGCCGATCGTATCTCAAATCCTTGGCACACAGCCGACGGATAGACATCATACATTAAAAATTAAACTTTATGGCATGGTAAGCTCTTAAAGAAAACATGACATAATCGCTTCAAAAATAATCCGCTCGGCGACTAGTCGCTCGAGGGTTTTCACCCGCTTGGGGTCCTTAGTTAGAAAGTCCACCTCAAAGGTCGCTTGGTGGAGGGTCGCTTGCAGTCGCTCGCTCACCTTTCCTCTTTCACGTACCCTTAAGAAAGTAGAGCGAATAGACATGTAAGGAGACATTCTTAATCAAGAGTGCAAGTCCGCTCGGCAAACTTATCGCTTTGGGTCAGAGGTGGGTTGGAGCGATTTTGGCTATCTCTCTTCTTTCTAGAAAAGCTCTAGCAGGGAATAACTTATTTGTATATTTCTTTCTAAAAAGCTATAACAGAATAGGGTTTCCCTATATTCTCCTTTCTAGAAAAGCTCCATCAGGATAAGACTCCACAGCATTATCGATATAAGGTACAAATCTGAAACTGGAACGGTTTGACACTTTTCTTTTGAGAAAGGGATAAAACGTATAGAAGATGGTGAAGACAGTGAAGGGTTCTGGACTTCTCTTAGCTGCTTTCCGCTCGTTTCTTTATTAAGAAAACTCATTTGTATTAGGAAAATCATCAAACTTTAGCTCACCTCTTCACTCTAACGTTTGACTACGATAACTCAGAAAAACTCTCAGTTTTGAAAGATGAGTTTTAACAACATAACATGACTTTAGGATTTCTCAAAAATACCAAGGTTTTTCTCCCAAGCATAGACAAAACATCAATATTTTTAAAAAGGATTTTCTCTCAACCTTTAAACAATATACCATAATATCAAACGAAATAGTTTGGAGATTTTACCTTGAAACTTGAACTTGTTCTTAAACTGATTCTCTCCTTTCTCTCGGTCTCACTTTGTCTATCTAAATTTTAGTGAAGTTTTTAAGAAATGGCAGCAAAGAAATGAATCCCAAGGGTAGGGGTATTTATAGAGGTATGGTGTACCCCTTTTCCAGAATTAATAAAACTATATTTTTAAAGTAAAGAAAATCGGGTATGGCTTTTGCAGGAAAGGACGCATAGTACTGGTCAATAGGGTGGTGCGTGTTGCAGAAAAAGTAAAGTTGACTGACACGTAATTAATGCACCTGGCACGCTTCTCACAGTCGTTTGCTGACTTTCACTCCTCGAGCGGACATGCTCGAGCGGACTCGCCCGAGGTGAAACCTTTCTCGCTCTCAAAATTCGCTCATTTGTTAAACTCGCTCTAAACTCTTGCTCACCTAAGATCGCTAGCGATCTCAGTTTGAGCGAATTCGATTGAAATGACTTCTCTCTCAACTTGAGCGGAATTACACTCTTCGCTTCAGCTCGGCACAAGCGAACTTCTTTGCTCCGAACTTGAAGCGATTTCTGAATCCGCTCCGAACTACTCAGAGCGGACTCGCTAGGCTTTAAAACCTTTCAATACACAACCCTTAGCAACGATTCTCAAGCGACAAGCGGAAATCGCTTTAGCACATTAAAGCAAGCAGAAAAATACAAACGTATGTAGCGACCAACTAGCATAAAACATAACTATTATTATTATCACTCTGAGCACCTTAAGTGCTCCAAAAGTAACCTTATTGCTTAAATCATCAAAGTGAAACCTGCTTGTCATCTTAAAAAGAGCTCGTTATTTATTAGTAGCGATTTTTAAAACTCGCGCTATTACTTCCTACCAACCTTAAAAGAAATTTTGTCCCGAAATTTTGCTTATCTACTTAAACAATTCGGGGTACTTTTCTAGCATCTTCTCTTCAAGCTCCCAAGTGGCCTCTTCTTGGCTTTGGTGCTTCCACAAAACCTTCACAGAGATGATAGACTTATTTCTAAGCTGTTGCACTTTGCGATCTAAAATCGCTTCTGGTCGGCTCTCATAGCTTAAGTCGGGAGCGAGATCAATTTCCTCTTGATAAATTATGTGCCTTGGATCATACACATATTTGCGAAACTGGGACACATGAAACACGTTGTGCACTCTGCTCAAGCTTGGCGGCAAAGCCAACCTATAGGCAACGAGGCTTATCCTCTCCAAAATCTCATAGGGTCCTACGAAGCGGGGCTTCAATTTCCCTCTCACGCCGAATCTTAGCACCCCCTTGAGCAAAGATACCTTCAAGAAAACTTTGTCTTCTATAGCGAACTCGACTTCACTTCGCCCTCGGTCGGCATACACCTTTTGTCTATCTTGGACCTCTTTCATTCGAACCCTTATTTGCTTTATTGTCTCAATCATTTCACCGATCGCTTTGGGGCCTAGCTCTTTTCTCTCTCCCACTCAATCCCAGTAGAGCGGAGATCTACACTTCCTCCCATAGAGGGCTTCATATGGGGCCATACCAATAGTCGCTTGGTGACTATTATTATAAGCAAATTCTACCAACGGTAGAGCGGGCTCCCATTGACCACTTTGGTCAAACACTACGGAGCTCAGCATGTCCTCTAAGGTTTGGATAGTCCTCTCCGACTGCCCATCGCTTTAGGGATGATAAGCGGAGCTAAAATTCAGCTTGGTCCCTAACTCGCTTTTCAAGCTCCTCCAGAATCGCGAAGTGAACTTTGAATCCCTATCCGAAGTGATCGATTTCGGCATCTCTCGCACATACAACTGAGCAAGCTTTTCAGAAGTGAAAGTTACCACTATTGGAAGAAAATGAGCGCTTTTCGTCAAGCGGTGTACTATTACCCATATTGAATCGTTCCCTCTTCTCGACTTTGGCAGCCCTGCCACAAAATCCATAGTGATGTGGTCCCATTTTCACTCGGGAATCTCTAGTGGTTGCAATTTCCCATAAGGGCGCTGATGCATCGTGTTTGTGTGATTTTTGTGTTACGATAGTATTTTTTGTTGTGTGAGTCATGTTTATGCGTGTTTTTGTTCTCGCTTATGTGTGTTTTTTTTCTTTGTATTGTGTAGGAGAAATCGATGAACAAGTCGTGAATCGGGTCGATAAGTGAAGGAAATTGAAGGAATGAAGAAAAAGGAACAAAATCCGGAGCTGCTGCCGGCGAGAGCCAGCCACCGCTGGCCAGACCCCAGTGGGCGTTGGGTCACACCACCAACCCCGAACTTTGAAGTCAGGCCAGCGACCGCTGGCCTAGCCAACAGGCGCTGGCTGGCCGGATGGCAAGTTCGAAAATTGCCTTTTTCGTCTAGGGTTTTGATCCATATATATATCTATCACCTTTGTAAACCCTAGAACACCTCTTGAATGATTTTATTCAATTTTTCATACTTTAGATTAGTTTAGTTTTGCTTTGGAGCTTTCGGGATTGAAGACGTTGAAGATTTGTTTCAAGAATTCGGTTTTTCGTTTCTAATTCCATTTTTCGTATCTGTCTTTTATTTATTGTTCTTGTTTACTTGCTTTAGTCTTGAAGTTCTTAGTTTAGTTTATTGTTTTCTTAATCTTCGTTTGTTTATTTGTTTAAGTTTAGTTTTCGATTATTTGTTTAAGTAGTTTTTATCGCTTTCTGTTTTAGTTTATTGAATTCCAAGTCTAGGTTAGATTTATTGCTTGTTAGTTTATTGCTTTGATTCTAGTTTAGGTTTAATTGCTTTGCTTGTTTTCAATTCATATTTTTAGGTTTATTAATTCATCATGTCTTTGTTTGCTTTGTTTATTATTGCTTTCTTAGATTTAGGGTTTATTGCTTTCTTTTATTTCACATGCCTAGGTAGTTTTATTTGCTTTTATTAGATTAGATTTATTTGCTTTCTTTACTGCTTTCGTAGGATTAAGAAAACCAACTTAAATTCTTGTGTTTAGTTTTAGGGTGTTTAATTTCTGTAGCGTGTGTTCTGCATGATTAGTTCCCTGTAAAACTTTCCTTGAGATTCGACATTGGGTTACCTTACTTGCTTGCTACTAATAATCTCTTTCAATTGGGAGCACGTTTAGGTGAAAAACATCGCTTTTACTTGTTGGCACACTAAGCACCTTCTCACATAAGCGGCAACATCCCTCTTCATTCCTTCCCACCATAATTTCCCTTTGAGATCTTGATACATCTTCGTATTGCCAGGGTGAGCGGTATACGAGGTATCGTGGGCTTTGCTCAAAATCTCGCTCTTAATCTCTTCGCTTGATGGTACGCACAATCGTCCGCTCATCGTGATAGTGTTGTCCGCTTCTTCTCGGAATGCTCCGGGCTTTCCCATTCTCAACTCCGCTCATCTTTTCTCAAGGACTTCGTCCTTCCTTTGCGCTTCAACAATTCTTCCCCTCAAATCGGGCACTACGGATAACATAGCGATTACTCCCTCGATAGTCTCCGGCGGAGACAACACTTCTAGCTTCATCTTCTGAAACTCTTCCACGAGCGACTTTTTTGATATGAGCAATCCTTCCATTTCCTGAAAGCAAGACTTTTTCCGAGAGCCATCGTTGCATTGCCCGAAGCAAGAGAGTTGAGGCGAAGCTTTGCGGCTCAGAGCGTCCGCTACAACATCAGCTTTTCCGAGGTGATAGTTAATTCCACAGTCATAATCCTTAACTAACTCTAGCCATCTCCTTTGTCTCATGTTGAGGTCTCTTTGCTCAAAGAAATACTTGAGGCTCTTATGGTCAGTATAAATCTCGACCCTCACTCCATACAAATAATGCCTCCAACTTCAAGGCGTGCACTACGGCAGCTAGCTCTAGATCGTGGGTCAGATAATTCTGCTCGTGCGGTCTAAGCTATCGTGGCGCGTAAGCGATAACTCTCCCATCTTGCATTAGCACGATTCAAGTCCGCTCTTGGAAGCATCCGTGTACAGCACGTACTCATTATTTGGCTCCGGAACCGCTAGGATAGGGGTTGTGGTTAACTTCTCTTTAAGAGCTTGAAAACCCGCTTCACACTCCAACGTCTACTCGAATTTCGCTCCTTTGTGTAGAAACTAAGTGAGCTGTCTTGCTATACGCGAAAATCCCTCAATAAACTTCCGGTAATATCACGCTAACTCAAGGAAGCTTCGAATCTCATTCAGGGTAGTTGGAGCCTTCCAATTTTGGATCACTTCTATCTTAGCGGGATCGATTTGAATCCCCTTGGATGACACGATATGACCAAGAAACATCACTTCATTCAACCAGAACTCGCACTTGCTAAACTTAGCATACATCCACTCCGCTCTTAGTGTTCCTAAAATCGCTCTTAAATGCTCTTCGTGCTCCTTCGATCTCTTCGAATAAATGAGCACGTCATCAATGAATACGATGACAAACTTGTCCAAGTAAGGATGGAACACTCGATTCATCAAGTCCATAAACACCGCCAGAGCGTCCATAAGACCAAGTCAACTGGTGAGTTCGGAAAACGGTCTTAGGGATATCCTCCGCTCGCACATTCAACTGGTGATATGCGGAGCGTAAATCGATCTTAGAGAACACGCTCGCTCCTCTAAGTTGGTCGAACAAGTCATCTATGCGTGGCAACATGTACTTATTCTTCAATGTGAGCTTGTTAAGTTCACGGCAATCTATACACATGCGCATTGACCTATCTTTCTTCTTGACAAATAAAATGGGGGCTCCCCATGGTGAGACACTTGGACGGATAAATCCAAATTCATTAACTCTTGCAACTGAACCTTGAGCTCCTCGAGCTCCTCTGGTGCCATTCGATAGGGTTCCTTGGATACTGGGGCCGATCCGGGCTCTAGATCAATGGTAAACTCCACTTTTCTATCGGGAGGCAATCTGGGTAACTCTTCGGGAAAAACGTCGGGAAACTTGTAAACAACATCAACATCCTCCACCCGCGGGTGGTCTCTCTCTTCCTCTACTCCACTCATGTAAGAGAGATAGGCCGGACTCCCTCTCCTTATCAACCTTGCTGCTTGAATTGCCGAAACAACCGACTTGCGGCCTCCCATCGAAATCCTATGGAACGCGGTAACTTTTTGACCGGGGATTCGAAACGAAATTTGCCTCTCCTTGCACAAGATCGTAGTGAAATTTGCTGCTAGCCAATCCATCCCGAGGATTACGTCGACATCCTTTATGAGCATAACACTGAGAGTCCGCGCTACGAGCTTAAGAGAGCATATGGTTATTTCGAGGTTAAGGCGCTGCCTATTCAAGGATAGTCTTCCTCCTACCGGTGATATAATGCTCAAGGGAGTTCTTAGGGGTTCAGTGAGCAATTCTAGGTTCTCTACACAGGCCTCAGAAACGAAAGAGTGCAAAGCTCCAGTTACAAACAGAATCAAAATGGGCATGTTTTTTTAGAGTTCCCATACCTGCTAGATTCCCTTGGTCCTTAGCAGACAGCTGCTTGCTAGAGCTCGCTCTAGCCTCATGGTTCTGCCTCTGAAATTGGCGGAACTGCTGGATCTGAGGCAGAAGAGGGACAGCGGATCCAGGTTGAGCTTGGATGGCACGGAGCTGCTGGGGCGGGGGAGGTGGAGCGGATCTTGGGGCTGGGTTTGAGCGGCCTCGGCGGGTGGGGCAGTGGCTAGCAAAATGACCGGGTCTTCCATAAGCATAGCAATTGTTGCTACCCACTTGGCATCCTCTTTCATGGAATCGCCTGCACCTTGGACAAGGAGCGGGTGCTCGGACACCCTGGCCCAGGGGGAGCGGATTTACTGGCCTCTAGAGCGGGGGGCGCTGCGGACCTTGTTGACCTTGCTAAGGTCACTTGTGGTTGCCATCACTGCCATCATTCCATTTCCACTTCTCTCCTTGCGGCGGCACAGAGCCTGAAGCAACTACTGGCTGTTCGCTTGGCATAGCGGCTTCAACATCTAGCGCTCGGCTGAGCGACTCTACATAGCACAACCCTTCATGGCTTGCTAGCGGCATCCTGATCTCGCGCCTCAATCCAGCGTAAAACTTCTCCGTCATCTTCTCGTCAGTATCCACTTGATTTGGTGCAAATCGAGACAGCTCACAGAACTTACGGTCGTACTCAGTGACCATCATCTTCCCTTGCTTGAGGTTGTAAAACTCAGCCTCCTTCTGTTTCCGATAGCTCTTTGGCACGTACTTGTCATATACGGTCTCCTTGAATTCCTCCCACATAAAATTCTCTAGCTGGTCAGGAGTCATAATCTTTCTTCTAGCCTCCCACCAGAAATCAGTCGATCTCATCATCGGGAAAGCGACGCAAGCCAAGCGCTCTTGGTTGCAGCATCTCAAGACGTTGAAAATTCGCTCTGGGCCCTTATCCACAGCTCGGACTAGCCGGGTCGCCCATCCCATCAAAAGTCGGGGGATTCTGTCGGAGAAAAAGCTCTTCGATCTATCTATCATGAGGCGGATTAACTTCCACGCCTCCCTCGGCCCTGGGAATTTCTTCCCTCAATATTCTTCGTTGGGGTGACATCCTAAGAATTTCAAAGCTCATAAAATCGCTTGTGAGGCGCTTAACATAGGAATACGGGGACCTTGGTCGCTTCGGACAATTATCGCATGCTCGAGAAAATGGTAAAGGATGACACCATGCTCGCGCGACTACATATTCTCGAAAAGAAATGGAAGGAGAAAATCCATCCGCTTGCTAAATAGTCGCTTTGCTATGTTTCTCAGGTCATAGCAGCCTTAAAACCTCTCAAAGCCTTTCATACTCCTCGAAATTTTCTCAGCTTGCTTATAGCGGGGAAAATCCACTTCACTCTAAGTGATCTTAGAAGCAAACTTTCCTAGTTAGTTCAACTATATTCTCAAGCAACGCTTCGTTCTCAAGCGATTGTAAGCTGTTATTCAAGCATCTCATTTAGCATTCTACTTCCACAAGCAAATTCGGTAACCCCAACGTAGCGTACAAAATTCACGCAAAGCACATAGTCAAGCAAACATCACATAGACAAGCAAATCTTCCTAAACACGTAGGGTTCACATAAATCAGTAATTTCACGTAGGCACGTAAGTCACATAAAGAAGTATTTCACGTAGACAAGCAATTTCCTAGCACATTGACAAGAAAGATAGCTAAGCATTTAACCTTTCAAGCGGTAACCCTTAATCAAACCTTCTTCTAAGCGTACCTCAATCTGTGTTGAGCAGATTGGGTCGCGGTGACGCGCTTTTGCTAAAGAACCTTAATCTTATTTTTAGTGTAACCGACACAACTTATCAAGGAAGAAGACACTTGGATTTCAGAGCGAACCAAATGCTCTGATACCCCTGCTGTAACGACCCCGGACCCTCTTTATGGAAAACCGAGCCTGAAATATAGCTACGACTGAACAAATGAGAATACGGTAGCGGAAACCAAGGAATTAACGGGAATTTGGACCGCGAGCGAAAAGTTTATTCGCTTGGAAAACCAATATCCTACGCGAGTGATTTTGGAAAATATCGCTTGAAATTCTCTTGAGCGGATCGCTAGAAATATCGTTTTGAAAGTCAACACTCGGGTTGAGCGGATTTTGAAAAAAGATCACTTGAAAATATTTGGAGCGGATTTCCTTAAAATATCGCTTGAAGATCATCGCTCGATTTGAGCAAGTCCAATAAAGTCGCTTGCCATTTTATAAAACAAGGGATTTTAAAAAGGGTCTTGAAGATAACCCTTGGCATATAATCTTCTTCAATTGAATTACAAGCCTTTCTTATAGCAATGAAGGTAACCCTTGGCTTGAGCGAAAGTCATCGCTCGGACTTCTTTCAGCGGGAATAAAGACTTCGAGAGACTCTAATTAAAACGCATAAAGGTTTTAGTGGATATAAAGTGATCGCTCGCTCGATTTCCCTCGCTTCATTTCAATGTATCACTTGAAAAATTGGAGTACTCATCACTAAGAAAAAGTAGAGTTATAATCAAAATAAAACGTTGATAGTAGCAGAAATGTGGTACATCTGTCTGTTCATTACAATCCATAAATCTTAAAGGAAACAAGTTTTGGGACACGAAAATAAATATTAGATGCAAGTATGAGGACTTGCACCACCAAGTTCTTCTTCAAAATCCGCTTGCCAACAAAAGGCCGCTCATCACCGCTCTCACTCGACCGTAACCTGCTCAACATGAACACAAGGAAAACTTGCACAGGGCTGAGTACTTTAAAGCACTCAGTGGACACTTTGCCCGAAATCACTTCATTACCAGACATACATAAATAAGAGCATAGGGATTTTAGAAAGAGCCTATGCTCATAAAAACCTTTCTTTCTTTAATGCCTCGCCATTTATGCCCTTAATAACCCGATCTAGGGAGGTTGACCGACCTCAACCTAGAACCTCGATTGCTTGCCTGAGCAAAGCGAACCTAAGTGCACTACATGAGCAACACATGCTCAGGCCGATCATATCTCAAATCCTTGGCACACAGCCGACAGATAGGCATCATACATTAAACATTTAAACTTCATGGCATGGTAAGCTCTTAAAGAAAACATAACATAATCGCTTCAAAATAATCTGCTCGGGGACTAGTCGCTCGAGGATTTTAACCCGCTTGGGGTCCTTAGATAAAAAGCCCACCCCAAAAGTCGCTTTGGCGGAGGTCGCTTTACAGTCGCTCGCTCACCGCTCCTCTTTCAAATACCCTTAAGAAAGTAAGAGCGAAATACACATAAAACAACATTCTTAATTAAGAGCGCAAGTTCGCTCGGCTAACTTATCGCTTTGGTCAGAGGTGGGTTGGAGCGATTTTGGCTATCTCTCTTCTTTCCAGAAAAGCTCTAACAGAGTATAACTTATTTGTATATTACTTTCAAGAAAAGCTCTAACAGAATAGGGTCTATCTATTTTGTTAAGCTTTAGCAAGATAAGACTTCATAACATTATCAAAATAAAGTACAGATCTGAAAATGGAACGGTTTGACACTTTTCTTTTGAGAGGGATAAAAACGTATAGAAGATGGTGAGGACAGTGAATGGTTTCGGACTTCTCTTAGTTGCTTTCCGTGCTCATTTCTTTCTTAAGAAAACTTATTTGTAATAGGGAAATCATAAACTTTTGTTCATTTCTATGGTAACTTCGGAAAAACATCTCAGTTTTGAAAGGTGAGTTTTGACTACATAACATGACTTTAGGATTTCTCAAAATGCCAAGGTTTTTCTCCTAAGCATAGATAAAATACCAACATATCAAATGAGACGGGGTGGAGATTTTACCTTAAAACTTGAACAAGTTCTCAAACTATGGTTCTTTCTTCTCTCTCGGTTTCTCTCTCTCTCTAAATTTTTAATGAAATTTGTGAAATGGCAGCAAAGGAATGAATCCCAAGGTGGGGGTATTTATAGGGGTGTGGTGTACCCTTTTCCAGAATTAATAAAAATATTTTTAAAGTAAAGAAAACCGGGTATGGCTTTTGCAGAAAGGACGCACAGTACTAGTCAATAGGGTGGTGGCGTGTTGCAGAAAAAGTAAAGTTGACTAACACATAATTAATGCACTCGACACGCTCTTCAAGATAGCACGCTGACTTTCACTCCTCGAGCGGACTCGCTCGAGGTACAAACCTTTCTCCATCTCAAAGACTCTCTAAGATTCTCTCGCTTCTCTTGCTAAACTCGCTCTAATATTTTGCTCACCAAGATCGCTAGCGATCTTAGTCCGATTAAAATCGATTGAAACGACTTCTCGCTCAGCCGGAGCAAATTCACGTTTTTCGCTACAGCTTGGCTCAAGCGAAATCCTTCGCTTCGAACCTGAAGAGATTTCCGAAACAGCTCCGAACTTGTTCGTAGTGGACTTGCTAGGCTTAAAACCCTTACGACGTTCAACGTCCGTCTATCGGTGCCTGGCTCGAGTTCCCACTTCAGACGTGGGACATCCTCATCATCGCTCTCTTCTACCGTAGGAGCCTTCTGGCGATCTCCGGCTGGCAGCTCAGGGGAATGACGAAATCTGGACGACCCTGTCTCGGTCTCTGACTTGTAGTAGGTCTGGGAGCGTATCGGGCTCCACTCGACATGTGACGGTGGCAGACTCGTAGTCCTAGATGGAGGCAGTCGGGTCGTGATGATCTCAGCGCGGGCACATAGGGTGGACACCCGTATTTATTGTACAGGTAGATGAGGATACCCACAAAGGCCGGGAGATCCTCATCCCTCTCTGGCGGTGGTAGTCTCTCCTCTTTCCACACATAGTTAGGAGTAATGTGGTGGGCATACTCTTGCCACCCAAATGGTAGGAATGTGTTCAGTCTGATAATGCCCTCGTTCCCGGTCACTCCGTGCACGTGGGCTGCTCTCCACAAACTGCGGTACTCCCGAAGAAAGTCCCTCACGGTATCTCCATAGCACATCTGATACATGCGATAGTAGCGGATAACCCGCTCCGGTGCTGCATCTAGTGGAAGGGGTCGTCGGTGCGTGATGTACGTGCGCGCCATCTGCGGAATAGGGTTCGTTGTCAGATATACGTAACTGGTAAATAGTATATAATTGTAACTTCTAAGGTTCATGGTTTCCTACTAACATGCTTAATAACTAACTCTATACCTGCCCTTCGGGTAGTAAAGTACTAATATAGAAGTTCCAAATTATTCTGAGTTGTTGATTATTAAGAATCTTCTGTTATTGATTGTTATTCAGCTGTTGGATTTTGGAAATTACTGCGTTTTAACGACTGTCTGGGTTTGCCTTGGCGACAGTTAACGAATCCTATTGTTGCGGTTGCTCACACATCCGGACTTTGCTGCTACTGGGTGTCTTGTACTTCTAATCATCTACTGTTGTTACTGATCTCCCCTGACTGATTGTCTGTACTTGGGCTCGTCTGATCCAACTATGGGGATTAAAGGTTCTTAACTGAATAAGTGCTATCTATAAGCTTCAAGAGTTCTAGGTTCAATTTTCCAGGGAATCTCTCGTGCTTTTCCTCGGGTGCCGGCTTTTGTCGAAAAGGAATAGTTTCAGGACTAGGTCTAGTGAATCAAGTCTAGACCTACAAATAGAAGAGGACCTTTGGGTTTCGGAGCGAGCGGATGCTCTGATACAACTCGGTCACGACCGCACATAGCTAAAGATAGCTAAAACAGGAAACCGTGACTCGGGGGGGATAAAAGAAGTGGGGAAAGAAAGTGGTAGGAAGCGGTAGTATGACCTCGAAATAAGTGAACATAAATTTGATAGAAATTAACTAGTAAATTCCATGACGATGACAACATTTGAATTACATCCGATAACGAATCAAAATAAAAAGTGTTCAAGCGGGATCATGAAACAAGTATCTTACAACCAAATCAAATAAGTCTGAAATATAACTAAGTACATGTATGAAGGTATGTATTACTTTGAGCAAATGCTACTAACAAACTCAAAAATCGCGCTTTTTCATTTATCAAGAAATGTCACATGCTTAAAATTTCACCAACTGATGACAAAATTTTAATGTCGTAGAATTAACTAGCTGATAAGCAGTAAAAATAAAAAGGGACGTTACATTCGGTGTCTTTGCATATAAAAAGATGCCTTTTGGAGTCAAGAATGCCAGAGCAACCTACCAGAGAATGGTCGATAAGATATTTCGGCCTCACATCAGCAAAATTATGGAGGTATATGTTGCTGACATAGTCATAAAAAGCAAAGACAAAGCCACCTGTGTGGATGATCTTAAAACAGTCCTCAACATTCTTCGAGGTGTGAACATAAAGCTGAACCCCTAGAAGTGTACATTCATCGTGGGATATGGAATGTTTTTGGGATCCTGGATACCAAAAGATGGCCTGAAAGCCAACTGGTCCAAAGAACAAGCCGTCAAGAATATGAAGATACCAAAAACCATACACGACGTGCAGAAACTTATGGTGTGTTTGGCCGCACTGAGTCGCTTTATCTCAAGAGCTGCAGAGAAACAACTCCCATTTTTTGAATCCTGAAGAAGGCCCCGGCTATTGACTGAAGGGAGGAGCACAGAAAACATTTGAAGAGCTCAAAAGTTACATGGCCGAACTCCCCACCTTATTTGTTCCAAAAGAGGGAGAAACTCTCTCCCTATACCTTGCGGCCTCCGATGAGACCATCAGTGTCATACTAGTAAGAGAAGAAGGACGGTGTCAGCCTCTAGTGTACTTCATCAGCTGAGCACTGAAAGAACCCGAAGTGCAATATCAGCCTTTTGGAGAAAATCGCACTAGCATTGGTGAATGCCGCAAGGAGACTGAGACCATATTTCCATGCACATCCCGCACAAGTCTATACCGACCTTCCACTTCGGCAAGTTCTCACAAAGCCAGAAACCTCCGGAAGAATCACGAACTGGGCCATCGAGCTAAGAGAACATACTGTTCTCTTTTGTCCTCGAAAAGACATTAAAGGACAAGCCTTACAAAACTTCTTAGTCGAGGGTAAATTTACAGAACCACCAGCCTCTGAAGTTGTTCCAGATCCAGTAGAGATGGTTAAGGAAGAGCCTAAGGACTGCTAGCGGATGTATGTGGATGGGGCTTCAGGAAAAACTAGAAGTGGAGCTGGTATCATACTTATAGCACCAGATAGGCACGAGATCACATATTCACTTCGGTTCATGTTTCCAACCACTAACAATGAAGTCGAATATGTAGCACTTATGTTCGGACTCTGCCTCGCTCAAAGCCTCAAGATTCCAACAGTAAATGTTTACAACGACTCTCAAGTTGTTGAAAACCATAAGTAACTTAGACTAACAAAAATAACCTAGCTGAACTCACTAATAACCCAAGTTTCATACTTTCCAAACTTACACAACCAACTTCATAACTTACAAATAATCATCGTGGTATCATTATTATCAAGGATACAAAACCATAATAAATACCAACACAAAAAATGAATCACCCCCACCCTCACTTAAACTATACAATGTCCACATTGTTTAACAAAAATAAGGGAAGGGATAGAAGACTGCTCTGAAAGGATGACCAAACCGCCAATAGGTTTTGATTCCTTTAAATTCATCGAAGCTTGAAACCAAAAAACACAAACACGAGGCGTAAAATGCAAAGAAAAACACAAAAACATAAAATAACAAAAACGAAAATATAAAACAACCTCTAAGATGAAGGGTCGATCATCTGAAAAAGGGAACTGAGAGGGATGCAGACCGGTCCAACTGTTCCATCGCTCTTCAAGGGCAGCCTATTGGCCCAAAGCGGTGAGTTGTCACACGTAGAGGGGGGAGGGGTGAATACGTCTGTAGGAATTTTTTTTAACTTCCTTTAACCTTTCAAACAATTTTACACAAAGACCCCTCTTAAAAATGCTTTGCAAAAGATAGCAAGCGACTACTTTATAGGAGTTGCTTGCAAAGCGACCGTTGCAAAGTTAAAGTAAATACGGAAGTTGGTGAGCACTTATTTAGACTCGTGCTTATTAATATTGACTTATTAAACACTAGATTATCCTTTAAGTGTGTTTGTGTGTATGATATAATGAATTTAATGTATGGAAACTGGTAAAGCAAAGCAGTAAAAAACACACAAGGATTTACAGTGGTTCAGAGTCTAGATCCTACGTCCACTCTTCCACTAAACTAGGTAGGAATAAGTCTTGGTTTTATACTTCCCAATGAAGTGACTTAACCAACAAGTTAAGTCCTCAACGACTTTGGTCTCGTGAGCAAACAAACGTCCAGGTTTTGACCTTTCCCGTGAAGTTATAAATATTTGTTTTATACTTCCCAATGAAGTGATGTAGCTTACCAAGCTAAAACCTTAGCTACTTCGTTCTCGTGAGGGGACAATGAATCGACTTCAAGTGTGAGGTAAGCAAACTCGACTATTCTAACTATGGGAAGAACCTTTGACAATGAAGAACACATGCTAGGGTTAGATTCTTCTGCTTCTTGCGTGTCTAAGAAATTCTTAGATCAAACATGGTTTAAGGACTGATTGACTACTTACTTAGCAATCCAAGAAGGTGTTTGCTAAGGAACCCAACGACTCTAATATACAAACACCATGGAATGGAATTCTGAAAGCTTGAAGGTTCGAGTATTCGAGAGCTTGAAAGATGGTTGCAATGCGCGTGTTGAGTTAGGGTTTGAATCCTCAAGTACTCCTATTTATAGAGAAGAGACAAATATGCTCGTTGGAGAGGCATAGTGTCAAACGACTCTTTCTCCTTTTGTGTTGCATCTTTTCCATGAAATTCTGGAAGCTTCAAAGAATATGTTTTGAATATGCAGGCATTTGGTATGGCTATTTCAGTGCAACTTGTATTACTTGCATTGCAGTTGTCCTGCTACTTCCATTGCCAAATCCCCCGCGTCTATGTGGCACTTTGACTGCGTGTCGTACCTACTAAATTTAATGCGATGAGACATATGCTATTAAATGGATATTCTCTTTGTGAACCTGAAGCATTGGGATCGCTTCTCTGACTTGGGCTTGCTGCAATGCTTTCTTACCAAGAAAGCAAGTGTTCGCTTACGACTTCTTAGCGATGACGATCGCTTTGGACTCTTTGCTTGAATCTGGTCGCTTTGAACTAAAGCGATCGCTTGACAGCTCCATCGCGAATTTGATTCATCTCTGGCCGCTTAAGTCCGAGTCGGAAGCTTCTCTTTAAGCATTCCACTTATATACTTAGTGATAAAATGCTAAGCCTTCGGTCCTCTGCTCTTAGTGATGAACGCTAAGTCTTCAAACTTCTTCTCTTTAAGATAGCATTTTCATATCGCTATGATGGTTATAAATTACACTTGTACAGCTGTGAAGCTCCCTAACACATGAGCTTCACTAAGACATTAAAATATTAGAAGTTGGTCATCAAGGGTGATCTTAAACACTATAATTATTGAAGATAATGATGAGTGGCATCTTAATTGTCAAGATGAGTGAAGAGCTGAGTCTGAAATGCAGTGAACTGCTCATTGAATCCGAAGTACCCAAACATAGATTGGTACTCATATATAGGAGGAGGTGAAGGTGGAGCCTCAGGCTGCTCGTACTCTTGTTCTTCATTCATGGCCTCCGTGGTAGGCTCAGGCTCAGCTTGGCGAGAAAGATCTGCTTCATCTTACTTATCCAAGTTTACTTTCTTCGTAATGCAATCTCTCTCAGCATGTAGAACAAACTCCGTATCAGAACGAAGAAGATGTGAATTTTTGAGATCCTTTATGGTGATCGGGAGACTGAGAATCTCCTCTAAAGCTGCTCCTTCTTCAATCAAGCGTAAATGCAATGTAACCCAACAACAACATGGGAAAATGCAACATGTGTCTTGGGACGGCTGTGGATGTTCTAAATCTGATACCAGATGAAATTCGTCAAACACACATTCTTCACGTGCATTGTTGCCCACAATAAAAACACCTCATTTTTATTCACCTTGTTGGCCTCTTTCTTTCTGAAGATGTCGTAGGTCAGTACCTACGCAGAAAGCCGGGTCCTGGATGAACGTATTGGGTACTCCACTCTTATTCCAAGTATTAACCTCAGACAGTTCCTGCCAAACCTTGTAGATATTTGATAAGAACAGAGTTGAGAAAGAGAAAATACGTGACAAGAACAGAATTCGAAAAGAAGAATAATACGGCAATTACCGTCCCAAAAGCTTTTCGGCCCCAAAGTATTAATCTCCAGAATGAATAATAACAAATCCTAACCCCCTATATATACTACTCTACCAAATCCTTTTC
>JAOWBJ010000065.1:0-16928 GCA_028566335.1 Monarda citriodora
TCCCTTCTAAATAAAAGAGTCTATTTAATATATATAACTCACATTAGTTGTCTCCACAAACGATGTGAGACAATTGAGTCCGTAACCGGAAACATAATTAGCAATAAGCCATTGAAATCCAAAAGCAATGACGTTTTGACAAATTGCTATACCATTCACATCTCATATTGCATTTTGGTATCACATGACGTCGCTTAAAAATTTCGTCTAAATCAACATTTTTGTTTTACAAAATTCTTTAATTATTGATTATTATTATTTTTTAAATTTCATCCGATAAATAAAATATATAATACTTAAATGCAATAAAGAATCCGAATCTCTATCCAACAAGGAGCAATTAAAATAATAAAAGGGAGATTGAAAGTGATGGCAGTGGGGAAAACAGATGATCAGCAAATTCTAGTAGATTAGGAAATGATGAACTCTACAACAAACTACAATAAAAACTGAAAAAAAAAAAAAAACAGCTAGAGATTAACCCTTTTTTTTCCCAACTTGACTATTACAATCATGAGATTACAATTAACATGAGAACATGAAACAAACCTCATCAACAAGAAGTTCTTCTTCCCTTCTCTCCTCCAAAATTTTGCCAGCACTCTACAAACCCAAACTCTTGCCACATTCAATCTTCATAATCCTACAAGACAGGAGAGTTCAAATAAATAAACAAAATGGGAATCAAGAATTACCACCTCCATCCCATTACATATTGTTACTTTCCGTTTCTATCTGTCCCATTACATTATCCCGATTTTCTAAAATAATAAAAAAAATATTTGGCTGTAATTAATTTTCTTTTTTAAGAATTGATGTCGGCCACATATATTAGCTTTGTTGGTTTCCGCGTAAGTCAAATGTGGCACAATTAAAGGGGTGTTTGGTTGGCGGGACAAAGGAGATATCCCAGCTTATCAGCCTTGGTCCGACGTTTGGTTGCCGGATAAAAGCCCGATCGGGCCCGGGACAAATAGGTTCGGCCCGCATGTTTTCACTGATTTTTTCTTTGTATTTCTAACCTAACCCCCGGGTTAGAGGTTATTCCGGATAAACAATAGACGAGTTGTCTCTACTTATCATGTCCCCATTTATCGTTGATTTCGTATCAAAGGAGCCCAAGAAAGCCCGACTTATCCTTGGGATGGAGGTAGTACAAAGCAAAACCACAAGAAAGAATCGGAAACACAAAAAAGAACCTGTGAATTCTTGTTTTCATCATGATGGAAAGAAGACCTTTTGTCTGAGGAGGATGAAGACTTCTTGGAGCCAATGTGAGACTTTCTAAGGCCAAGAAAGCCCTTCCACCTGGTGGGATACTTGGGTGGCCTCAGAGAGAAGCTCTCATTGCTCTCAACGACGTGATGATCCTCCTCATTCCGCAGCTCATCACGAAGCGTCGTCGTTTTGTGGCCGCTGCTGCAGCCCTCCTTGAGGGGGAGGAGCCTCCCCTTGAAGAAGAGCTCGTCGGCCGACATCATGGAGTAGTTGCTGACGGAGAACTCGAAATCGGAGGACACCGGCGCGTCCCTGTAGGCGGCGGCGGACCTGCTCGCATTCTGGGGGTGGGGGTGGGAGCGAGAGGATTCGACGAAGTCGTTGGAGAAGGAGATTCTTGGACTCATGGGAGGAGCGTTGTTAACCCCCTTGTTGTGGTCTTGATTTTGGTTGTACATTTCTAAACATGCCATGGTGCACTCACTGCGGCCACCAACATATGGTGGTAATTACCCAAATTCCCCCAAAAAAAAAAAACAAAAAAAAAAAAAAAAAACTCTCTCTCTCTCTCTCTAAATAAATTGTACAGGGGACCCTCCAGCACTGTTGCAGTGCAGCAGTAGATGTTTGTATTTATATCAGATGAGGGGAGGGGTACTTTTTTTCATGTACAATTCTTTTTAATTTCCATTCAACATATCCCACACATTTGTGAATACTTTGCCATCCATGATTTGTTTGAAAAGAGTAAGCATGCCCCTCCAATTACTCTTTGTTTTAGTGCTTCACTGTTTGTGTATTAACGGTAGTTCCTTGAATTTCCTTTGGCTACAAATGGTTAACATGTCAAATTCATGGTATCTATCTACCTCAATTCTTTATTTACGTGCACGTTCCACTTAATCGGCAACGCTACCCTACGCATCGTGGACACAGTTAATATGCTCGCCATAAGTGCGTCAGTGATACATCCGTTACTTATTCTATTTATTGTTAATTATTTTTCTGTACAATCTACGTTTTTCTTGCTAGGTTTTGTTTTTATGACGTAATTATAATAATTTCTTTATTTGCTACAACATTGTCACATCATTTGTGAACAGCAACATGGAGCACTCATCTCCCCCGTTTGGTTCGTATGGTTTGGGCGGATTTCATCTTGGATTACATTTAATGGGTGTTAGGCTAAGCTTATAAGCAACTTAGCACTTTTTATAACTATAACTTATAAACGACTTATAAGCTTAGCCAAACACCCTCTTAATCTTAGGTTTGGATTGGTAGATTATAAATCGGAAGAGTCCAAGATTCACTAAGGGCATGTTTGGTTGGGGAAGAAAGAGGACGTATTAAAACCACATTTCATCATTTGTCCCATGTTTGTTATGGGCGATTAAAGCCCGTCCGGGCCAAAAAAATTTATGCCGGCTCGCACATTTTTACTGTTTTCCTTCACCTGTCCCCTACCCCCACCCCATGTTTAATTTTTCCAAACGGAATAGTATTTTGGCCCAACAAATTAATCATATCCCCACTTATTCTTATATCTCAACTAAACGAGTCCTAAGAAGGCCGGAGATTCAATCTCATAAATTAAGTCTTGTCTCACGCCCAAGATTCAATCATCCATAATTTAATCAATCAAACATCTTTCAACCATTCATGATTCAAGCGTGGGCTTATCCCAAGATTCAATCTTGCATAATAAATCTATCGAACCAAACGGGCCTAATTTGTTATGTTTGTAAATATGCCAAATATGACTTAATACCAAGGTAGCATTATAATTTTGGGATCACATTCATCGTAGTTTCATCTAATTTCGTTCATAAGGCGAAACATAATTAACTTTATCCAACAAAATAATGTTGGGGACATAGGTATTTTGGAATATTTAAAGGGGGGGAGTCAAGTGGGGAATTTTGACTAGTGCTAGTACAAGATAGGGTGATGAGGATGTGATGGGTTTTGTCAATACGTGGTCGTTTTGTCGTGGAGCGTAAGAATCTCAAGACCATATCATGGGTTAATTTTTGTGCCAATTTGTCACTTGCGTCCAAACTAAAAAACATTCTTTGAAAGAGTACTCTTTTGGCTATTATTTTCCCACACTCATTCTACCTGTAAATATTCGCCATTGACCAAAGCAATCACACCATGCTTCTTTCTTGCTCAAAGATTTTATGCGATTGATTTATATATTTGATGGGAGGTTTTGGAGAGAACTGTTTGGGGAGAAGCTTTGGTTAAGAGTCTAATTAGGGTTCCTGATAGAATGTGGTTCAACTACCAGGTCTAAGCAGTAGGTCGAATATAAATGGGCATCGGTATAAAGTTCGGCCCACTCTAGTTTGGCCCAGAGAAGAAGGACTTTGATGTCGACTACAACTCAAGCTTCTTCACCGATTACAACTCAAGCTCTAATAGAGAGATAAAAGACTCAGATATATATAATAAAAGATAGAGACAAACCCAAAAAGAGTCCACGTAGGAGAATACCTTGTATTAGAATCGAACTTCAAATACACACCTATACGCAATATAGGCTAGGATAGATTGAGATGAGACGCATAAACTCTTGTATTCATACATACTATATGAAAAATAAACAATTACTCTCTTGCTCTGTGGACGTAGATATATCTCAATAGATCGAACCACGTAAATTCCTTGTGTTGCTTTACTTTCTCGCTACGTCCGTTCAATTCCCGGCGAAAATAAGATCGATCATTGGTGTCGTATGTGGAAAAATAAATATTCGTGTTTCCGATAAAAAAAATTGGGAAAAAAACAGTCATGGCGGTACGCACACGTTCAATCACCTCCAAGGCAGCAGATAACAACGACAATGAGCTAGTACCTCAAAACAAAGAACTAGCACATCGGAGAATGAGGTAAGAGCCAATGAGAGATCAGACTCTCGTCGGACACATTCAGAATCTGGACAAGCATGGCGACCCAATCATCCTGGAAAGAGACGAGGCCGACCAGACTAGCAGACGAAGGGAGGATCCCCAGTTTGAACAGTCTGACCTTAACAAAGTCATCAGAGAGTTTCTCGAGGAAAATCGCGAGGACTTCCCTCAGTTCCTCAACCGAACACAAGGTCGGCTTCAGTCCCACGATGAGGAGTATGAAGCCTCATCACAGCGTCGTACAAAGGAGAAGCACCAAGAGAACCCCAAGTTACATCACAATGATGTAAGACCCCCAGCGTCTAACTAATTAATACGCGTAATGCGAAAAATACCCTCCTCGAGAAAGCCATCGAGAAAGGGACGAACATCCGCGTCACACGTACAAGGGCCAGCCTACCTCGTCATCGCTCTCTATCAGATGACGAGCTGAACTTCAGAGAAGGAGGAGGTTTCGAAGCATACAGAAGAATCATTACTCCTTTCTCCGACCAGATACTCCGCACTGCCCTCCCGGAAAGGTATAAGGTGCCTAACATCCCTCTATACAATGGCTTGTGCGATCCGCAAAACTTCCTCTCACGGTTCCAGTACAACATGACCAATCAGCGACTCAACGAGATCCACATGTGCAAGCTCTTCCCGGAGTTGTTAGTTGACAACGCTCACAGATGGTTCGATAGCCTACCACCCGGTAGCATCGGATCGTATTGAGACCTGATAGAGGCGTTCCACCGAAGGTTCTTCCAAAAAGTTGAGTCGAAGACTACATAGGCTCGCCTACTTATTGTGTGACAAAATCGACGTGAATCCATCAGTGATTTCATGACGAAGTTCAATAAGGAAAGCCTGAAGGTCGAGGATGTGAATGATTTGCTTATCATCTCCTTTTTACAAAATGGCGTCCTACCTGGCGTGTTATACAGAGAGATCGTCAAATACGAGCCCAGGACTGCCTCAGATCTTTGGCACATAGCATGTCGGTTTGCAAAAGCCGATGAAGATGATAGAAGAATGCGCGAAGCTAAAGCCGAGCCTGCTAACAAAAAGAGAAGAGAAGAAGATCAAGGTGACCAAGGACGAGACCGACGAAGCGCTCTCGACAAACTGCAGCGCGGACCATTAGAGTGCGGGCTCGGACCTCGTCAAGACCCAGAGAAACCTCAACCAAAATACACTCCATTGATGAAGTCAAGGGCCTAAATCTACGAACTCCACGCTGATATGTTCGAGAAACCGCGCCTTATGACAAAAGCGTCGAAACGCTGACCTAAGGATAAGTATTGTTCCTTCTATGAGGATCATGGACATAACACAGAAGAGTGCATAAATCTTGCAGTGGAAATTGAAAGCCTAGTACGGGAAGGAGCTCTGAAAAAATACCGAGACCGTAGCCGACGTAACGGCTAGTATGAGGCTCCTCGTTGAAACAAGAATGAGTGAAGGCCAGATAGGGGGAGAGGAAGTTGTGGTCCTCATGCCGACAAAAATGCAAGACAGAATCATGATGAAGGGGATGACGAGCCTCAATTTGATGAAGTCATAACTCCTATCACATCCCCCTGACAAGCCTTGGCCGACATCCTAGTGGAAGTAAAATTCAAGGGGGGAACCGAAGCCAGCTGAACTTACCTCAGACAATGATGAAGCTGAAGTCATAAAAGAAGCTCGGTACAAGCAACCAATAGCTCGATACTATAACTGAAGAGTCGTATAAGCTCGCTCATTTATCTAGAGAGCAAATACCCCGTACGTGGCACATAACTCATCTCAAGAGATATTATGCATGAGTGAGGGTTGTCATCATTTAAGGTCTGAGAGTCGCATGTTACATCGTAAAGTTAGTATCTCTTGTTAAATTTTCTTTCATTAATAAAAGTTCATTCATTTCATTCATGTGTTTAGTCTTGTATGTCTCATACCCCACTTATGCATGTTATTTCCCGTGATAAAATACAAACCTCAAAGGCTGGCCCCCTTTTCAAATAGTATAAACCTCAAGGATCGTAAAATGCCCTCTTAAGAACGGTATAGTACTCATTTTGAGGTCAGTACCAACCCTCAATGATCAAAAAGTACCCTCTCAAGGACGGTAAATTATCCTTACGAGAACATACAAGCACGCGTCAGGGAATCACGCCTAGCGACACTTCTCGCCCAGTAAGGAATACAAACGCATGTAAAGGGACCACCCTAAGCGACACTTCTTGCTAAACAAAGAACCCATAGCTACCTTTGTTGGCCCAGGGAAGTACGAGTGCACACATAGAGGGGCGGTGAATACATGTGCAAGAAGTCAACGACTTCTTTTTGCATAAACTTCTTTTACAAGAAGAAACTTCTTTTACAGAGTTGAGAAAATCTTGTCTTACTTTTAAAAACTATTTGTTCGCTTAGAGTGTGTGTTTGAATGAGTAAATGCAAAATGTAAAGTGCAGAAAGTAAACACGACACAAGCGATTATATAGTGGTTCGGAGCAACTCTATACATCCACTCTTCTACCAAACCCGGTAGGAACGTCTCAATTTTAGACTTCCCGATGAATTGATCTATCTTCAATCGATAGATCCTCAGCGAATTTAGCCTCACGAGGGGGCGGGCGGGTTTTAACCTTCGCCGTGAAGTTACACGTCTCGATTTTAGACTTCCCGATGAAGTGACCTAGGCAACCAGACTAAGTCATCTTCGAATTCAGTCTCGCAAGTGGACAGTACAAATCTGGTTAAGTTTGTGGTGAGCAAACTCAGAGGTTTGTAACTATGAGTATAGCCTTTGACAATAACAGGATCTTGAATATCGAGGCTAAGGACTGATTTGGCTACTAACTTAGAAAACCAAGAATGTTTTCTAAGTGACTCAACTATCACTCAAACCAAGGAGTCATAACTCGTGAAGAGTTTAAGAAATGAAAGCTTGGGAGAGATTTTGGCAGAATTTTGACACTTAGTTTGTTGAGTTTTGTTCTCTCGTGTCTCGTATCTGCAATGTTGAGTAGTAGCCCTATTTATAAGAGAGACAATTATATCCATAAGAAGGAGATATAATTGGCGTCTCTCATAGTCCTTCATCGTATCAACTTTTCTACGGATTCGTACAATAGGTTGCAGGCTAAAGTTCTGTTACACCAAATCTTCACTTTTTGCAATAGCCGCAGCAGTAGAATTCGTTGCCCAATCCCGTGTGTCCAAGTGGTACTTTGACTTTTCAACCAGCAGAAGTCATGCCTTTAATTTAAATTCTGAAGAGAACACGTGAAGGTGTTAGAACCTTTTCCGGGATTTCCGCATGTCATCTGAAAGCACTGGGATCGCTTTGCTTTGACTTGGGCATAGCTGTACGGCTTAGTGGTCGCTTGATTCTGTAGGCGAGCTTGGTTACTTCACTCTGCAGCCTTCGCTCAGACGGCAGTGTTATGCTATGAACTGCTTCGCTAACACCTTGATCGCTTTGCAGAGATGACTTTGCCCGAGCTAAGAAGCTTTTTAACATGAGTGATCGCTTGGAGATAGCAATCACTTGGAGCGAAATCAAAGATGGCGATTTCCTATCGCTTGAGCGAACCACTTGATAACTTAGCGATAAAACGCTAAGCCTTCTCTTCACTTCTCTTGGCAAATCTTCAAAAGATACACTTAATAAATGTAAAGCTCCCTAACAGATGAGCTTTCTATATACATAAAATATTACAAGTGTCTATCAAAAATAATAAGAAAAATGAATAAATTGTTAAAGCTTTGTGATCATCAAAACAAACTCCATTTAAGATGTTCCCTCTTAAACAAATATTCCAACATTTAATGTCGAAGCTACACTAAAAGAGACTAAAACTATTCTTGGAAGAAATTTTATAATAATTTTGATGATGTCAAAACTATTACAACATGGAATGCTCATGCTTTGCTAACTATTACAAAGCATGTCCAGTCTTCTGAAGGTGAAGCTCTTCCTTGATCGCTTCCTCATCGATTCAGCTGGATGAATGTATTCTTCCAAGAGTCTTGTCTCTAGTTCTTCCGACCTTATATCTCCTATCTTCCAACCCTATTACTCCTGCCTCATCATATCTTCGCTTCTTCGTTTCTTCCATCTGTAGAGGCCTCTTCTATCCACCTTAAGAGAGCGAACTATCTTCCACCTTCTCTCTTCTCACCAACGTACGCTTATAGCTTTTTCACTTATAAGGAAGAGGAGATTATCAACACCAGTTGAAAATGTCCACACCCCTTCCTTCGCTTTTCAACAATTAGCGTAGTGATTAGCTGAGGTTCTCCAGATTTCCACCCCGAGACACATGCCAATCTCCTACAACTCCGGGATCTGGCTCCAGAGCTGTCTCATAAGCGTCTTGGTTGAGGTTCTCCAGAAACAAACTCACGGCTCCAGAGCTAACAAGCATCTGTAGCTGGGAAACCGGCATTGTGAGCCTAGAGGAAGGAACCTCCTCTACTCTGGCCAGTTTCCTAACGTAGCAGGAACCCACCTTATGAGTTGTCTCCTCTCGCCGTATCTCTTTTATGAGTTGTCTTCCACCACCAAGAACTCCATCGATCGCTTAGGATAGTCTCTGTTATCCTCATCCTTATTACCCCTTTGATCCCCTTCAGAATGATCATCTTCCCCCTGGTTTCCATGCTGGAATCCATTATATTCCCCCTTTTTGACATCATCAAGGGCGGAGAGAATTTTCTTGGTTAAGGCTTTTCGAATATCGGGGTCAACAATCATCTTATTCAAGTGTCTTCCTTGAACAAGTTGGCAATGGTGAAAGAACTCTTAGGAAGTTGAAACTGAGAGATTGGATGGTGTGTGGATAGGCTTCCAATGGATTGACATTGGAGAAGATGGGATTAAGGTTTTCTTAAAGTAAAGTTCATTGGATGAATGAGATATGAGGGCTTAGAAGTGAAACAATTTATAGGCAAATCGTTTCAGAATCAACAGCTGGATGTTGATCTTGATTGAACAAAAACTCCTAAGATCCTGCGGTTGGGAATCCCTTGAGATCCGATTTCTTGGATAATGTACTTTGACCAAGCGTGCACGTAAAATCGGAATTTCTGACGGCCTTATCAACGGCTAGATGAGCGGAAGAGAAGATTGCCTTTTGATCCTTCGATCAGGATTAAGCTAAAAAGATAGCTTACAGGGATATCATATTTGCCGTTTCATGCCTTTTGATTGACGTGACTACCTTTATTCTGCACACTTAATACACGCATTAGATACGACATCACATGCACTAAATGCACCGAAAATGCACTTAATGCCAAAAATATTGTGTAAAATTCAAAACGTTGCAGAATAATAATTTCAAAGGAACAAACATTATCTGAAATTAATACATATAATAAATGTGAATCGCTTTTATTGAGTAGGTAAAGCGAGACGATTCGCTCTGATGGACAAAATGAAGTGAAACGCTTTATAATATATGTGAAGCGAAACGAATCGCTTTGAATAGCGAATCGAATTGCTTCCATATAGTACTCAACGATTCTTTTGACCTTGGCAGCCATGTTGTTGACTCGCTTGAACTTAGCAAATTTTCATGAACTTTTAAAAGCGATCCGCTCTTTCAGGATCTGCAGGCGGCTCGTCTTTCATTCAAAATGAAAATCACTTAAAGCATCAAAAAACTTAATCGTTTTCAATTAAAATTATGAGCTTCGTTAGGAAGACTCATAAAATTAATTTACTTCGAATTAAAATGCTAGGGAAGAAGACTTAATGGTCAACCAAAACTTGTAGTTTGGTTGATACCACATTGAAGCGTTTGTGCAAAGCGTATGGACAAGGACCGCTATGCACCACCAGGATCACTCTGCTCAGACCATTGTTGGTAAGTTGAGTTGTGTACCACTCATTGATTTCACCAAGTTGTCTCAGCGAATCTTGTACATCTTATTTCATCCTTAGCATCTTCCGCCCTTATTCACCATAAGCGAGAGTGTTCCCCCTTAAACTAATATCCAATAATTATGAATAGGGGAACAACTCAGGCTTTTACTGCACGCAAATCCACCTTATTCTCCAGGGTCTAATAAACCTAATCCTGTATACAGCAGATTGAACCTTTCTTGAGCGAGTGGTTTTGTGAGAATGTCAGCTCTTTGAAGGCCTGCGTGTATCTTTATCATTGAGATGTCCTTCTTCTCCACATGGTCTCATATAAAGTGATGTCAAACTTCGACATGCTTGCATCTTGCATGGACAACGGGATATTGTGTGATAGAAATTGTGCTTGTGCTATCACAATGCATAGGGACTTCTTTGGCTTCAATGTTATAGTCCTTCAATTGTTATCACCTCACCTTCAACAACGCGGTATTTCATACTTACCTCGTCTTCAGACAGGAAGGTGCACTAATTGACTTCGTCAATTTTATTCATTGATGAGGCAAAAAACTACTTACATACCTCGTCTTATGACAGGAAGGTACGCACTTCGTCAATTTTACATTTTGATGAGGCAAAACATTATTTATTTACCCCGTCTTTCTAGGGGTGGGCATCGACCGACCGCACACCGAAAAACCGAGCCGAACCGATGCCAGCGGTCGGTCAGCAGTTGGTTTTCCCTCTCATCGGTCGGCCGATCGGCCTTTAATTCTCAAAACCGACACTGGTCGGTCGGTCGTCGGTTAAAGAACAAAAAAACCGATCATGCACCGACCGACCGACATATACATAACTGGCACTTTTTTTTAAAAAAATTTCTTGATAATTAATAAATTAAATTTTAAACTTTAGTCAGTAAAGAAAAGAGAGTCAGCGCGCGACTCGGAGGGAGGGAATTGACCACGAACTCTAATTCTCATTTTTCAATTCTCACTCTTCTCGTGCGGCGCCGACGGAGGAAAGCTACCATCACTCACTTCTTCTCCAATCTCTCCCCAGGTTCAGCGGCTTCAGCCAATCCACCCAGGTAAGAACCTTTATCTTCTCCGATGCTCAGTCCTAATTTTCTCGGATTTTTGTTGAGTCGAGTCAGTCGACAGTGGAGTGCTTGTGAATCGCTTAGGGTTTCGTTTTCTTCTCTGATTTTCGTTTTCGATTTGTGTTTTTTTTCATTCATGAATTCAGTTTATGTTTCCGTCTATGTGTATTGGTGTTTGCAGTTATCGTTTATGCTACCTTTGGTCATTTGTTGCTTTACTGATTCTGCAATTTGCTGGTGTAGGGAATTAGGGATTGTGTTATTCATTAAATATAATTTAATTATAAGAACACCATAAGAACACTTCCGTAAATAATTTAAGAACACTTCTGTTCTAAAGTTTGTAAGTCACTTTTTCTCTGGTAAAAAGTTCACTGTTCTAATGTGTGAATTGAGATTCTTACTATGTAATTGTTTCCTCCATTACAAGCAAATAGCAGTCGATTATTCAATGAAACATTTCTAAAAAGATTGACACAATTGAAACTTTTAAAACTAACTTCATGAATTTGTTAAAATATATATATATTTCCTCACAGTTCTTAAAAATCCTTCATGAATCTATTTCTCTAGTTTTTTTGGGAATTAGTAGTTCTGTTTCTCTGAATTGGTGGTTATGTTTTTCTGATGTATGGTTTTGCTTTATGGTTTTGCTTATGAAGCAATTAACAAAAATGAGATGCACTCTGGTTTTGCTTATGGTTCTGCCTCGTGTTTTTTTTTCCTACTAGTAGGTGGATAATTGAGAACAATGGCTGAAAGTGGAAGAGAAATGCCACCCCCATCCAACAGGACCAACACAGTTGATAACCCACTCCCATCCAAAACAGTTGAGAACTCAAATGATGTTGCTTCATGATTGCACTATTTTTGTATCTATTTTTCCCTAGTATTTTGTATTGTTTGAGTCACGTTTTTATATGTTTTTGTTCTTGTTTACTTGCGTTTTTCGTATTTGTGTCTTGTAGGAGAATTGATGGATTTTATGCTCTTTTGGGTCAAGAAGTGGAAGAAAAGAAGAAAAGATTGAAGAAGGAAGAAACAGCGGAGCAAAAAAGGAGTGAAGACCCGGAGCGGACTGACCGGAGGGCCAGCCAGTGCGGGCCAACACCCAGCGCGCGCTGGCGCGAGAACTGCGGCCTGCCTCCCACGGTCGCTGGCCACCTCCCGCGCCCGCGGGCCCATCTCGTTTCCTTCCCGAAAATTGCCTTGTTTATCAATGGTTTTGTCCCTATAAATATGTGATGAATTATAAACCATAGCAGCCACTCTCTAGCACGATTTTTATTCAGTTTTTATCATACTTTCACTTTACTTTATGCTTTGGAGCTTTGGGGAATTGAAGACTTTGAAGATGAACTTAATATAATCGGGTTTTTCGTTTCTAATTCATGTTTACTTTCTTGCTTTTGTTTCTTGCTTGCTTGCTTGCTTCGATTCTCCTTAGTTCTTTAGTTTATTTATTTGCTTTCTTGACTGCATGCTTAGGTTTAGAATTTGATTAATTGTTTTTATCGTTTTCGGTTTTTAATTCTAGTCTAGTTTAGTTTTCTTGCTTTGATTTATTGCTTTGCGTTTAGGTCTAGTATTTATTTGCTTTGCTTTATTTTGAGTCTTAGGTTTAGATTTAATATTCATGTCTTTGTTTATTGCTCTCGTAGTCGTAGGATTTATTGCTTTCGTTTATGTTGCATGCCTAGGTGGTTTTACTCGCTTTCTTTAGATTATGTTTATTGTTTTCTTTATTGCTTTCTTTATTGCTTTCGTAGGATTTAGAAAACTCTCACTTTCTTGTGTTTAGCCTTAGGGTGTTTAATTTCTGTCGTGTGCGTTTCTCTGCATAATTGATTCCCTGTTGGACTTTCCCTGTGAATTCAACTTGGGTTATCTTGTCGCTTGCTACTAGTAGATCTCTTTCTATTGGGAGCACGACTAGGTGAAACAATTAGTGGCGCCGTTTCCGGGAAAAGTCTTAGGAATCAGTTGTGTAGAGTTTTACTATAAAAAAAAACCGTTTGTCTTTTTCTTGAGTTGTTTTCCTTGCTCTCTTCCTCCACTGTTTCTTCAGTATGTCATAGTTGTTCTCTTCTCGCCCCTCCTCTTCTGTTTCCTCCCTCTCCGTTTTCGATGATTATTCTGTTGGTTTAAGTGCTTTCTGCTCTTTTCTTTCCCTCTCTCTTCTCTTGTCTCCTCTCTCTTCTGTTTTTCTTGGTGGTAGAGATGGCATACATGGGAGGCTTCGCTCAGCCCACTTTCGGGCACACTACATATGCTGTTGGCTTCGAGGCGTACGCTGCGCATGGGTTCCCGCCACCACAAGCACCCGTGCAAGGGTATGGAGCACAAAGCTTTCAAGGGCAGGGGTCGAACTACAAAATTCTGAATCGACACCCAATTCAGCAGTTCGCTCCTAGGTATCCAAATCCGCAGCCTTTCTGTCAACAGCAGGCCTACTATCCACCGCCACAGGCCCAGGTCTTTCAGCCACAATCGTCCTAGTCCTATAATCAGCAAATGTACTTGGGGGCATACTGTTCGAGGAATCAACAAAATCATCCACAGGCTCTTCAACCTCTGCATTTACTTCCTCAAAATAAAGCTCCGCACACTACCGTTGCTAATGACTTCTCTTTATTTCTGCAGTAAACGAAGGTGCAATTGGAGAATCAAGAGGTGACCAGACAACGACTCAAAGATCAACTGGGCCAAATCTTGGATGCAGTGAACCAATTGGTCCAAGAGAGTCAAACCGAGGAGATCCGGGAACAGGAGGTGCAACCGCCTCAAGCCAAAGCTATCCCGGTGCTACAGAATGCAAAAGTGGTCGACAACAAGGTGGAGAATGAAAATTTCGACAAACTGCCAACCAAGACCAACACTCGTGGGGGAGCCAAGGGCCGCAGGCTGCCCCCGATACTTGGACAGCAGCCAAGCTCCCATGCCCTCGGGGCCTCCACCAGCGTTCGCTGGACTCCCTCCACAGCAGGATCGAGTCCCAACCAACCACCTGTTGGCCCATCTCCAGCGGATTGCGTGTCCACTCCCACGCCCGTTGGCCCTGCTCCCGTGCCCGTTGGCCTACCTCCCGCGCCTGTTAGCCCACTGTCTCCAGTGGACTGCACATCAACTCCCACGCCCGTTAGCCCTCTTCCCGCTCCCGTTGGCGCCTGCCCAGTACCTGTTCACGCCATTCCAACTAGCTATACATCCGAACCAGCGCCCGCTGAAGTCCCAAGGCCAGCCGACCCTCGCCGAGCCGATATTCAAAAAGGCCCTGTGACTGCACTATCATCTGATCTCCATCCACCACTCCACAAGGCCTTGGATCCATACATTCCACTTGTTCCCCATCCTTCGAGACTCTGCAATCTCAAACAAGACCAATAATTTGCGGACGTCCACGAGATATTTTCAAAGGTAAAGTTGAATCAACCCCTCCTTGATTCACTAAAGAATACTCCTGTTTGTGCCAAGTTTTAAAAGGAATTGGTTTCAACGAAGAAGAGGTTTGAGGGGAATGAGCCAGTTCTAGTCTCAAAAATGGTCGAACAACAAATTCCTGAATCGATGCCCAATTCAGCAGTTCGCTCCTAGGTATTCAAATCCGCAGCCTCTTTGTCAAGAGCAGGCCTACTATCCACCGCCACAGGCCGAGGTCTTTCAGCCACAACCATCCCAGTCCTATAATCAGCAACTGTACTCGGGGGCATACTGTTCGAGGAATCAACAAAATCATCCACAGGCTCTTTAACCTCTGCGTTTACTTCCTAAAATAAAGCTCCGCACACTGCCGTTGCTAAACACTTCTCTTTATTTCTGCAACAAACGAAGGTGCAATTGGAGAATCAAGAGGCGACCAGACAGCGACTCGAAGTTCAAATGGGCCAAATCTCGGATGCAGTGAACCAATTGGTCCAAGAGAGTCAAACCGAGGAGATCCGGGAACAGGAGGTGCAACTGCCTCAAGCCAAAGCCATCCGGTGCTACAAAATGCAAAAGTGGTCGACAACAAGGTGGAGAATGAAAATTTCGACAAACTGCCAACCAAGACCAGCACTCGTGGGGGAGCCAAGGGCTGCAGGCTGCCCCCGATACTTGGACAGCAGCCAAGCTCCCACGCCCGCGGGGCCTCCACCAGCGGTCGCTGGACTCCCTCCACAGCAGGATCGACTCCCAGCCAACCACCTGTTGGCCCATCTCCAGCGGATTGCGCGTCCACTCCCACGCCCGTTGGCCCTGCTCCCGTGCCCGTTGGCCTGCCTCCCGCGCCTGTTAGCCCACTGTCTCCAGTGGACTGCACGTCCACTCCCACGCCCGTTGGCCCTCTTCTCGCGCCCATTGGCGCTTGCCCAGTACCTGTTCACGCCATTCCAGCTAGCTATACATCCGAACCAGCACCCGCTGAAGTCCCAACGCCAGCTGACCCTCGCCGAGCCGACATTCAAAAAGGCCCTGTGACTGCACTATCATCTGATCTCCATCCACCACTCCACAAGGCCTCGGATCCATACATTCCACTTGTTCCCTATCCTTCGAGACTCTGCAATCTCAAACAAGACCAACAATTTGCGGACCTCCACGAGATGTTTTCAAAGGTAAAGTTGAATCCACCCCTCCTTGATTCACTAAAGAATACTCCTGTTTGTGCCAAGTTTTAAAAAGAATTGGTTTCAACGAAGAAGAAGTTTGAGGGGAATGAGCCAGTTCTAGTCTCAAAAATGGCGAGTGCTATCATGCAACCTCCTACCTCAAAGAAGGACGGTGATCTGGGAAATTTCGTCCCCAATATATCTCTTGGGAATGGTAAACAAACCTCCGGAATGCTCGATTTGGGCACAGCCTTGGTCGAGGAATTTGTTATGCAAGATACGGAGCTTGAGGGAGATAACGCGACAAAAGTTGAGACATTGGAAGAAGTTGAAGGTCAGAATTGCGCGTGCGATGTGAGGAGAATTTGATGAGTGAGCACACACGCATTGGCTCTCTAGATTCTTCGTCATTGCTGAAGCTCGCACACTGTCTAGACCTCCACGCAAAATTTGGATCGAAGAATGTGGCTACGACGATGGGAACGTTTGCCCTCGTTCAACTTTTGCTAACACCAAGAGCAAACCCCCATGGAGTGGATGTTAAGCCACGCAAGTTGGAGGCACCCAGTAACCATGCTGAAGAGGCCGAACCAACTTCCGTTCCCGCCCCCGACTTGCCACCTTGAAAAAAAAAATACAGGCGTCGAGCTAAAGACCTTAAACAAGCGCTTAATGGGAGGCAAACCATCATTTTATAAAATTCATAAACATTTTCTTTTAGTTAAATTTTGTATTTATTTGTTTAAATTCGATTTTTCTATTTTTCATTTTCATAGGAAGCGTGTGACAAGAGCCACTGGCAACCAACACAGCGTCGGCTGGCGGACGCACCCAGCGCCCGCTGGGTGAGTTCCCATGCCCACGGGGCCTTCGCCTTTTTCCTTCTGCCAGGCACAGCCCGCGCTCGCGGGGCAGGCCAGCGCCCGCTGGGCGTGACGTCTCGGCCGCTGCCGCCTACCCCCGGCGCTGGCTGGAGGCCACCTATTTCATAGACCTGTGTCGATAAGTCGTTCACCATTTTTTCTTTTTCTTTTGTGTGCGTTGTGTTTTTGTTTTATTTTTGTTTCTTTATTTTCGTAGGTATTACGCTTGTTTTGTGTTTCGTGTTTTTGTTTTTGTTTTGTAGGTTGCGAGTTTGGGGACTTCTCGAAGAACTCAACATTCGTCGCCGACTTTTCGTGCAAAGTCTTTGGTTCCATCTTATCCCTTTTACTTACGCTTTACGCTTTGAAACAATGAGGACATTGTTTGCTTTAAGTGTGGGGGGG
>JAOWBJ010000066.1:0-11380 GCA_028566335.1 Monarda citriodora
TTTTACAGGACTTCGAACCGAATGTCGTGCACTGTACCCGCCGTGCATCGCACGGGTGCAACACTAGTTATTACTTATGTACCACATACATATAAAAAAACTAAATTCAATATAAATACGTGGAACAAATATATGTCGAGGGAATAAATCAATTATAGCTAATCAGATTCAATTGTAAAAAAAATGGCTGGACTGGACCCGGACCTGGAATGAGGGAGTTGGGTATTGGGCGGGTATTCAGCGACCGGGTGGGACCCGAACCTACTGGCAGAACCACCCCTTAGCAAGGGGTGGCTCAAGCCCACTCCACCCCAAGATTTTTTTGTATTTTTGTTCTTATAAAATGATGACTAGCGTGTTGCCCGCGCGTTGCGTCGGGAAGAATTAAATATAAATTATTTTTGTGTTGGAATGTGAATGAATTTATTAAGCAAATGAAAATTAAATATTAGTTTAAGTAATAGTTATTGGGCCTGAGAGTGAGAGTAGACCCAAAAGTAGAATTAAAAAGAAAAAGGATAAATGCACCTGCCGGGAATCGAACCCGGGTCTGTATATGTAGCACTTTCTATTTTTGGTAAAAAAAGCGGGGAATTTTGGACATTTCGCATATGTGTAACTTTCCATTTATAGGGGGCTGAATAATTATTGTATAGTAGTATTAATTATATTGTATATTATGCATAATTTAATGTATCAGCTCATGCTAATATATAGATTTTATTTCCTAAATCCCGAACATAGAACTTCAGCCCGGTATCGAAATTTTCTGGCTCCGCCGCTGCTCGGACCCGGCTTGAACTCAGCGGATATTGCCGAATCCGGATATTACCCATCCATTGACATCCCTAGGCACGTCCATAATTATAGTTTCAATCTACCAATTTTTCAATCTAAAACAGATCATGAGAATGAAAAACCAGGAATGTTTTCCTTTCTTCAGATTATGTATAATAAGTATTCTTTTATCAGGACCTAAAGTGGCAGGAAGGAATATATTTGATAGCCTAGGTTAGGAATAAGAAAAGGTGGCATTTACAAAGCATACAGAAACTTGATTCTTAGATGTTAGAAATAACAAGAAGAAAAAGATGTTGAATTTACAAAGCATACAGAAACTTGAGAAATAACAAGAAGAAAAAGATGTTGAAGGAAATAAAAGTCCATCGTATAAATTATTAAATTTACATGGCAATTTATCAAGTTGTCGACATGACTAACATTTATCAGGCCAGGGGCCACACTAACAGCATAATGCACATGTACTTGTGTAGTGTTGATCGTATAAATACCACAAATTTGTTTGTAATCGGGTACGAATTTTAGGGTGAGTAATTAATGACAGAATTTAAAGAATACAAGAGATTACGTGGTTCGATTTATTGTGTAAATCTACGTTCACGGGAGGAAAATAGGTAATCGTGTATTTGCTTTTTTAGTGCAGATTACAAGTGAAGAGATTCTAACATATTCTAGCTATCATATGTGCTATTTATACACATGAATATGCTAGGATTGGGCTCGCAGGCCCAATAGGGTGGTCAGCAACCGCTTCAGAGCAGTTGCTGGAGGTTAAGATCGTGGGTGGTGATCGTGTTGGTACACGTCACCGTGGAATAACCGCTATTTGTACAAGTATCGTAAAAAGTTACAAGTATGTCGCTTGGTACATCACTCATGCTATACCGGAGTGAATAGTACTACGTTACTTATATCCGAGCCAGAGTGGTTTGGTTGACTCTTGTACTGGAGAGGCTACTAGAGCCGAAGTGAGTTGGCGTACCTTGTACGTGACACGGAGCCGGAATGAGTTGTTGGTTTTTTGATTTGGTGTGGGAGCTCTGGACCGGAGTGCATTACCGAACTGCGACCATAACGTGTGGACCGATTCTCACGAGCCTATGTTGTTAATGGGTCAAATCAATTGGACCTCTTCATTGGGTTCGAGGGTTTCGGGCCATATCCCATCACTAAGCCGGATCTTGAGTGAGAACCGCAACGCCGAAGCGGAGGTGGTGTTCTCACTCTACGCCAGGGAGATCGCAGCACATCTTCAAAGTCTGCCTTTTCTTGAGGCACTTGTGAAGTCTCCGGTTCGTCTGACGGCCGAAGTGGTTCGTGCTTGCAGCACGGACCGGGACGAGTTGGTGGAAGGACTCCTGGCGACTGTTGGTCCGGTGTCGCCTGCAGCGTTGATGGCTGATGTGGTGGTGGTAGACGAGGAGGATGAAGGAGAGGATATGCCGGAGTCTCCGGAGGATAAGAGCCCACTCCGGCAAAGGAGCAGCTGGGGCCAAATCCGGAGGACGCCACTCCGGTCGGGCACGAAGAATCTCACGCTGAACCGCCGAAGACTAATGAAGAGGCAGGGGGTTGCTAACTCTGAAGTATGACCACTCCCCTTCTGTTTTCTTTTTTAGTCTAGACATGTTAAGCTTGTACTTCGGCCTTGCAGCTCTCCTTGTGTACCTTGCCCTTTTTGAAATGAAAAAATGTTTGCACTTCAATTTGCACAATTTACAGTTTTTATTTCCTGCTTTCAATTTCTGTAGCCTACTGCTTTGTTTACTGTATCTTGGGATGCCGAACTGAAAGAGTTGATCCGTATTCTTAACTCTAAATAATTAGAGATTTTACGGTGGAAGAAACTTTACTCTTTGTCTCTAGACGAAGCGGAAAGCCGGGCTCATGCTGATCAAATCAACCATGACGAAGTACTTGCTCAAATGATTGAATTGAAGACCACTCTCTCAGACCTGAAGGCTGAGTTCAAAGTATTGAAAGAAGAGAATAAGGAGTACGGAGAGATCATCTGCAGTGCTAGTGGGATAACGATTGTTGGTGTAGAAGATCAAACATGGGAGATCTGGCAGCGTAGTCGTGAGGTGAAGATGCAGTACGACTTGTGTAGTAATGAGTACCGGACTGAGATAGGCGTGATTCGTCAGCTCGCCGAGATATATAAGATTACCCTTGTTCCACATCCCGAAGTAGTAATGTTGGAGGAGCCGGAGCCGGGGGAGGGTCTTTTAACCTTGACGTTTTTTTTTGCGAGCTAAAGAGCCTTCTGACTTCGCCGGTAATTGGCTGTTAGCAAACGAAAAGACCCTGTACCGTAGTATTGGCAAGGTAATAGATAGTTGTATGTATGTACTTTATATGTACTTAATAAACTATTTCTGTTTTGCTGTTGTGAGTTCATCACTTGGCTTATTTACAGAATCATACTTTATTTTGTTTTGTCTTCGGCTTTGATAAGGCACAGAACCTTTTATACCAAAGTGAATTATGTTCTTATTTGCCGAGTTTTATCGCTAGGATTGAAATTCCTTACGCGCACTTGGCACATGCACTTCGTTACGACGAAGTGCTTAGTTAACCTTGACAATGTCATACCTTCTAAAGAAGATTTTTGACTTATCTGTCTACGGTATTTTCTCAAAAGGGGGCCAGCCTTTTGAGATAGGGTTGGGTTATGCATAAATGGGACATTTGGACATGCATAAATAAGAAATTGAGAAACGAACATTAAAAGAAAGTAAATTTTATAAAAAGTGACTAAAATATACAGACTGGAGTAGAAAATATAAGACCGAACACAAAGACCGGACTAAAAAATCTAACCGAAACGACACAAATGTCCTAGAAAAAACAGGCTTATATGGACAACCGAACTGACATCATGCCCATCTATACATAGTACTTTTTGAGGTTCGTAACATGTCAAGTGCGGGGAACTTGTTCGCCAGACATGTAGGCCAATCTGTATGACCCTTTGCCGAGAACTTCGCTCACCCAATACGGCCCTTCCCAAGTGGCTTCAAGCTTGCCAAGCTTCTCTGCTCGACTCACTTCGTTGTTTCTCAGGACGAGATCACCCACTTGGAATTGCAGCGTTTTCACCCTTTGGTTGTAATATTGGGCTACTTATTGCTTGTACTGGGTTTTTTTTATGAAGGCAAGTTCCCTCTTTTCTTCGGCGAGATTGAGTTCGGCTCTGAGTCATTCATCATTCGCTTCAGTGTCGAAGTTTAGTGTGCGAGGACTAGGCATGCCCATTTCGACCGGAATGACCGCTTCGGTACCACATACTAGGCTGTACGGTGTTTCGCCGTTTGAGGTTCTTGGGGTGGTTCGATATGACCATAGGACTTGTGGAAAGTTTTCAACCCAAAGTCCTTTAGCTCGGTCTAGTCGAGTTCTCAGCCCCTTCACTAGTGTGCGGTTTGTGACTTCGGTCTGCCCGTTCGCTTGAGGATGGGCGACCGAAGTGAAGCGTTGTTAGATCTTCAACTCTTGCACCACACTTTGAACTTTTTGTCCGTGAATTGAGTACCATTATCCGAAACGAGGACGTGAGGTAAGTGATGCGACATACTATGTTCTTCCAGACGAAGTCAAGAGCCTTTGCGATAGTTATCTTGGCTAGCGGTTCGGCTTCGACCCACTTCGTAAAGTAGTCTATCGCTACCAGGAATTGCATCTGTCTCGGGGCTTTTTCCAAAGGTCCCAATGTCGATGCCCCATTGCATGAAAGGCCAAGGACTTTGCATGGTGGTTAAATTGGTCTGCGGCACTCTTGGAACATTAGCATGGACTTGGCACTTCGGACATTTCTTTACAAGGGTGACTGTGTCTTGGACGAGGGTTGGCCAGTAATACCCCTACCTTATCACTTTTTTGTTTAAGGCTCGGGCTCCAATATGGCTTCCGCATGATCCTTCATGGACTTCTCTCAGGACGTAATCCGTCTCGTCCGGTCTTATGCACCCTAGTAACGGCTGTAGGTAGGACTTTTTGTAGAGGGTTCCTTGATGGAGTTCGTACCGAAGTGATCTCCACAATTTCTTCCATGCCTCGAGCTTATCGTCCGGCAGCTGTCCTTTGTCCAATTATTCGAGTATGGGGGTCATCCAGTTCGGTGAAGTTGTGACCATTTGCAATTCGGTTGTAGCATCAATGCTTCTATGCTGTAATTCCTCCACCTTTGAACTTTGTGACGAAGCTAACTTACTCAAGCTGTTTTGCGCGCTTGGGATGCGATGTACCTGGAAATACGAAAAACTTTGTTGGAGATTTCAGACTTTTTCCAAGTATTTTACATTTTTCTCATCGGGCTTCGCTTGTGCCGATTATGTGGCCCACTACAACTTGTGAATCAACGTGGATCTTGATGGATTGGATGTTGAGGCTTTGAGCTAATCGAAGTCCGGCAAGGAGGGCTTCATACTCTGTTTCGTTATTTGTAGTGGGGAACTTGTACCGGGGTGAATAGCTCATTTCGTGTCCGTCCGATGCGATTAGCAGTATACCAGCTCCACTTCCAGTTTTGCCAGATGCTCCATCCACATACCCTATCCAACAATTCTGGGGTTCATTTTTAGGAACTTCAGGTGTTTTTTCGGCCATTTCGGTATCTACCGGACCGACTTGATCGAATTTGGCCTCGACCAAGAAATTGACCAAGGCTTGCCCTTTTATTGCTTTCTAGGGCAGATACTCGATGGAATGCTCTCCCAATTCTATCGCCCACTTTGTTATTCTTTCCTGACGCCTCGGGCTTAGTTAATACTTGCCGAAGTGGAAGGTCTGTGAGGACGTGTATTGTAGAAGTATGGCCGCAACCTTCTTGCCGCATTCACTAAGGCTAGCACGATCTTTTCCAAAGGTTGATATCGAGTCTCTGAACCTCTTAGTGTTCGACTTATGAAGTAGATGGGATGCTGCCGCCGACCATCATCTCGTACAAGAACTGCACTGACCGTCTCATCCGAAGCCGCTAGGTACAATGAGAGAGCTTCGGCTTCCTTCGGTACAGACAGAGTAGGGAGTTCGGCTAGGTATCTTTTGAGTTCGTCAAAAGCATTTCTTTGTGCTTCCCCCACTTGAACTTCGGGGCCTTCTTCAATATTTTGAAGAAGGGTAGTTGTTTTTCCGCTGCTTGAGAGAGGAAGCGGTTTAATGCGGCTAGACATTCGGTCAGTCGTTATGGATTGACATCGACATCACCATGTCTTTAACGAATTGGACTTTGGCCAGATTGGCCTTGAGTCCTCCTTTGGATACCCGAAATACTCCAGAATCTACCAAGAACGTACATTTCTGGGGATTGAGCTTAAGGTTGGACTGCCTAAGTACGTCGAGGGTTGTTCGGAGGTCATCCACGCATTCGGAGATGCTTTTGCTTTTGACTATGATATCATCGACGTATACTTAAACAGTTTGCTGATGTGATGTCGAAAGAGTTTATCCACCATCCTTTGATATGTGGCTCCGGTATTTTTTAGTCTGAATGACATCTTTTTATAAGCAAATATGCCGAAGTCAGTAATGAAAGCAGTTTCTGAGGCATCCTCTTCATTCATTAATACTTGGTGATAGCCTTTATACAGATCAAGAAAACTAAAAATTTCGAAGCTGACTAAGGCTTCGAATTTCTTATATATGTTGGGGAGTGGGTAACAATCATTTGGACAGTGCTTGTTTAGATCAGTATAATCTATGCACATCCGTCACCCCCTTCTTTTTTCTTGATCATGACCGGATTGGCTATCCACGTTGGATACTTCACTTCAAAAAAGACTTTGTCATTTAGCAGTTGACGAACTTCGTCACGGATGACTTGATTTTGTTATGCCGCGAATAGTCTTTGCTTCTGTCTGATTGGCCGGACTGAGGGATCAATGTTTAAGCGGTGTGTGATTAAGTCCGTAGACACTCCAGTCATGTCCAGTGGAGACCATGCAAAGACGTCTCGGTAGGCCCTGAGGACTTGGATTATTTGATTCTGAAAATGAGTTGTTCCGGGGAATCCGGCCTTTACAGTCCGGGTAGGATCGTCTTCGTACAGTTGTACTTCCATGGAGTTTAGTCCCGACTGTATCTCTTCTAACTCAGGCTGCTGTGGTTGCTATGCCTGCTAGTGCCGAACTTTGGGTTCGATATTTATGAGGGCAATGTGCATGCACTCCTTCGCCCTCTTTTGGTCTCCTCGGATGGTTGCGATTCCTCCCTTTATGGGAATTTTGACCATTAGGTGGTATGTGGAAAATACCGCCTAGACTGAGTTGAGCCAATCTTGTCCGAGGATGATGTTGTATGGAGATCGAGCTTTTACTACGAAAAACTCGATGACCGTAGTGGAACTTGTGGGGACCTTCCCTACAGTGATGGGAAGGCAGATCAGTCCCTCCGGACAAGTGTCTTCTTGCGCGAAGCTTTTCAGGTGGAGTGGGGCCGGATTCATTTTTGTTGCATCAATCTCCAGCTTGTCAAAGAATGCTGACCGAAGCGCCAGTATCCGCAAAGACTCTGTGGATCAGCTTGATCGCCACTCCAGCTTGGATGACGATGGCGTCTTGGTGCGGCGAAATGGCCGGCACCGGATCAACATCGAAGAAAGTGATGACTTCCTCCTTTTTCAGGCGCTTGTGTGTTGGCTCTTCTCGGTTAGAGCTTTGGGACTCCGCCTTTATGGACGACTTCGTCTTCCCGGCTGGGAGGGCATCAATCGTCTATATAAATCCATCATAGTGGAGTTCGTCATTATCCCCTTCGGGATCCTGCTGCTTCTGTTTTTTTTATAATTATGGGGAGCGCAACTTGTCTTCCCTTGTCACTTCTTTCCGGCTTGTTGATACCGGTCTTGATATTTCTTCAATACTCCTGCCTTGACAAGAGCATCAATGTCGGCTGCCCAGTTATGGCATTCTTCCGTGTCGTGACCATGGTCTTCATGGAAGAAGAAATACTTGTCTTGATTCCGTTGTGCCGCAGACTTAGTCATCGGCTTTGGTTTCTTGAACATCGCCGGATGAATTTCAAGAATTTCAGCCCTAGGCTTCGTCAAGGGCGCATATTGAGGCTGGGGCTGAGGCCTTTCCAGATTGGGACGAGGTCCCAATCGGGATTGTATCGGAGTCCTTTGCAGTCGGTCAAAGGCACTCCGGGTCGGACACCACTGGTCGCCACGATCCTCAGATTTTTTCTTGTCACCCCGGACTGTAATGTCCAGGGTTCTCTTTTTTTTTGTCCGCCTCGTCAGCACGGACGAACTGATCCACAATGGCCCACATCTCCCGTGTCGTTTGCGGATTATTTTTTACGAGCTCTTTATAAAGAGCTCCGGGCAAGATTCCATTCTGGAATGCCTAAATCATAAGCAGATCGTTAACATCGTCCTCATGGAGGCACTCCTGGTTGAATCGTGTCATAAAGTCGCTGATTTTCTTATCGCGACCTTGACGGATTGAGAGTAGTTATGCCGAAGTTGCTCGGGCTTCGGCTTTCTGGAAAAACCTTCTGTGGAAGGCATTCATTAGATCACCATATGATTTGATACTTCCACGGGGCGGGCAGGCTATCAAACCATCTTCTCGCATTCCCGATGAGCAATTCCGGGAACAGCTTGCACATGTGGACCTTATTGAGGCCCTGGTTGGCTGTGTTATACTGAAATCGGCCAAGAAAGTCGTGCGTGTCAACTAGTCCATCATAGGTGAACAGGAGAACCTTGTAGTTGTCGGGGAGAGGTGTCCAGAGTATGTCCGAATAAGGTGTACAGAGTGCACCGTACATGGCGAATCCGTCATTCCAGATTGTGGGGATGTGATTTCGAGTTGGAGTGCGGTTTCGTTCGTTGGAACACTTCGGTGGTGGGAGGCGCGCTCACTCCGACGACCGTCATGCCTCGAGTGGTTAGAAGAGGCTTTGGTCTCCCAGTCGTGGTTACAGGAAGGAGTTTGTCCCCTTGCATGATTTTGGGGCGGAGTCAGTTCCCTTTCGTAATTTCGGGGAGGAGTTGGTCCCCTTCCTGGATTATGGGGTGGATTATGCCCCCGACGTAGGAATTCAGCCTGCTTTTTCTCAAGAAAATGCCGAACAGCTTCATCGAGATTGGGCTGTTCAGTCCGGTGACTCCGGGTTAGATCGGTCCTGTCTTGAGTACTGGGAGTGGGAGCCCTATTATCGTTGACGGGCTCCTTTCCCGGCGTGTGACTGGGACCAGTTCCATTGTTGCGGTTTTGGTTGTTGCGTGTGTTGCGAGTGTTGTAAGTTCTTCGACTTCAAGCCATCTTTTATCAGCAGCAGAAAAATTCGCACGTCACAACATTTTTACGTTCCCACAGACGGCGCCAGCGATCGTGTACAAATTTTTGGGTGAGTAATAAATAACTGAATTTAAAGAACAAAGGGGTTTACGTAGTTTGATTTACTGTGTAAATCTACGTCCACGGGTGGAAAAGGGATATTCGTGTATTTGCTTTGTATAGCTGATTACAAGTAAAGAGATCCTAAACTAAACTAGCTATCAAAGGTGTTATTTATACACGTGGATATGTTAGGGTTGGGCTTGCAGGCCCAGTAGGGTTGTTTGCAACTGCTTCAGAGCAGTTGCTGGTGGCTAAGATCGTGGGTGGTGATCATATTGGTACACGTCACTGTGGAATAACCGCTATTTGTTCAAGTATCGGAAAAAGTTACAAGTATGAGTAACTTTGTACATCACTCCGGCTATACCGGAGTTCTTGGTACTGCGTTATTCATATTCTCGCCGGAGTGATCTAGTTGACTTCTCTTATTCCGAAGGAGCTACCGAAGCCGGAGTGGGTGAGTTCGCATTTCTTGTACATGACCCGGAGTAAATCGCTTTGTAAGCTTGATTCGGTTTGGGAGCTTTGGGTCGGAGTGCGTTACCGAACTACTCTTATTGATGAACCGTAATAGGTTGGGCCAATTCTCTCTAGCCTATGCTGTTCATGGGCCAAATGAAATGGGCCTTACCATAGGGCTTGAGGGTTTTGGGCCATATCCCATCAAGTAGTTAGGAAAATTCTTATGCCGATGCCTTATGATTATTTCATCACTATGGCAGATAATATTTGTCCAGAGACCATATGCAATTTTTCAATCAAAAATTAAATAACTAGACTTTGCAACAGACCGCATCGCTACCAAAGCAAATGGTTTCTCAATATGGATGTAAGCATTAACAACATTGCATTGTAATCATCAGCCGTGTCCTTCTGCAACGAAAGGATGATAGCGCCACGTAGGCATGGAGAATTCTACTGCCCATTAGCTTCAACACATGCATCGCGCGTATCGTCAGAGGAATGCGACGACGGGAATTCCTCACAATTTGTTTCTGGCAATTTGGACTCGAACGTCGGGTCAGAGAAAGCCATGACGTCCATGGCAGAGACCTCATCGTAGGGAGCGTTATCATCCTCCATTACTTAATCGGGCTCGGAAGCGGAGAGATAATAGGTGCCACGAGCTCCCGATCTTGCTCAGCCATGAGTTTGAGAAACATAAGGTCGTCATTATACGAAGGGTCGTAGACCTCTGAGTACGGTGACTGCCACGAGTTCAACGACGGTGCATAGAATGCCAGCGGCGGCTGCTCGTACGTGTAGTAGGTCGATTACGGCTACTCATACACATAGTAGTCGACAGACGTGTAATAATCGTTGTTGTGATAGCCATATGATGCCTGGGGTTGCGGTGTAGGATGATGATAGACCGCAACCTAACGCACCCATGGTACAGACCAAGATGAATTTGGATCCCAAAAGTTGGGGAGATTCATGACATGAGTTCAACGACGAAAGCACCAAATTGTTAGGGTTGAACATAACTTCTGCAACTAGAAGGAATCTTGACAAATATTCCAAGCAGTCGTCGGCAGTTGTCGAGAGGAAAACCAAGATTTAGTTTAGGATTTGATTTGCTGAAAGATAAATTGTAGAATGAAATCAGAGAATAGTGAAGAAAGAATTGTGGGGTTGGAGAAGACAGAGATAGACGTGACTTGAGAAGATAGGAAACGAAAAGATAGGAAATAAAATATGAGTGTAATTTTGATATTTCTTCATTGAATGAGAAGATTACAATGACCCTTATTTATACTACTACTACTACTACTACTCTTGACTTAATTAATATCCTAAATTATGAAAAGTTATACTAAATCATGAAAAGATAAACCAAATCATTTATTATCTAAATAATATAATATGGGGTATATTCAGAAGATATGCTCATATCATCATCTCATTTCTAATAGGGCCAAATATAATTGGTTCACATTAACTCTCTCTTGTCGGAATTAATTACAACCACACAATTTGTCTTTCTTAATATTTGTGTTTATCTCATACTATGCTATTTATATGAGATCGGTGTGAGATGGATGTGGTATTTTGCGGAAAAGTTCATCCAAGATTTGTATAAGTCGAAATATTATTATCAATATCTATTTAATGAACAACAACAACAACAACAACAACAACAACAACAACAACAACAACAGCAACAACAACAACAACAACAACAACAACAACAACAACAACAATAATAATAATAATAATAATAATAA
>JAOWBJ010000173.1:0-11379 GCA_028566335.1 Monarda citriodora
CATATATACCGTGGCAATCTCTCCACCTTGTGTTAATGTCTTCGACTTGCACGAGTTTGCTATAATTTTTTCAACAACTTTGGAATTAATTAAGATTTCGATTATCTTTATTTTCTTATTCGAATATTCTATTTAATTATTTTATTTCTTCAAAATGAAGGAAATAAATGGTGAAAAAAAGTCTCAAACTCATTCTTACATCCTTTATTACAATATGAACTATTGTCGTGGGACAAAAAAATAATTAATTAAGTGAAATGAAATAATAGTTGCCGGAAAATCAATCTCCAGATAATAAATTTGTCTCTTCAAATAATTGGGTCCAACATAGTAGGGGCGGTGACGATAGTGATAGGGATGGTTAATAATTTGGCTCTACCTCTCCATCTCCATTGCATTATTATGGATCACAAATATATAATACTCCCATATCATTAAATTAGTCTTATTTTTTATTTTTACTCATCTAACTTATTAGTCACGTTTCCTAAAATAACACAAAATATGTGTTAAAAATAACTTTTGTTCCTCAAAATTAATTACAATCACATATCCCACTTTCACTGGGTAACGTGCAAACCACAAATAAGATTAATATAATGAGATGAAGGTAGTATATAGTGAGATGTGTGGTTATAATTAATTATGAGGAGAGAAAATTAATTGTAGCTGCATATTATTTGTATTTTAGGAAATGAGACTAATAAGTGTGTCATGGGTGTAGGTGAGAGGAAGGCGGAGGAAGGTCGGCTGGAGAAAGGGGGAAGCTCCGGTGGATTAGGGTTTGAAGGTAATTTGGGAATTGAGACGATGAAGGAGATGCGCGGTAAAGGGAAAAGGAATGAATCTGCACACGTGTCACGTGATGGTGGAAGTCGTATTGGAGAAACACGTTTTTATTAGTTGCTGATTTACTTGTTTAAATTTTGGTATTTCATTTCAGCATTTTTCGTACTATTTTTTGTATTTGAGTCTAGCTGGGTTTTCTTGTCGGTTCTTTCCCGGTTTAGGATTTTAGGTCGAACCGTCCAAGGTCCTTAGATTTTATATTGGAGAGAATTGTCTTATTTTTACTTGTGAATGAAGCTTCTCAATTTCTCTCCTTTCTTCCTCTCTCGGCTATCTCCCTCTCTAATCTATCAATCACAATTCAGTCCATTCCAATTTACAATACCGATCAATACTACAATTACATCCACAATTCGCGTTACCCATTACTGTTACATCAAGAGTTGTGTTGTGGGCACAACAAAGTGAGATATAGTAAAATCAAAAATAAGATTAGATGAAGACAATAGTATTATATAGCAAAGTAGTAATTAATAAAGTTATAAATTCCCACCTCATTTCATTTCATATCGGTGGGGCCATTACTTCCCTCTGAAAAAATCCCAACTTTACGAAAATCACGAGTTCGAAAGCATTACCTTTTTAGCTCAAATATCTGCCGATTTTGTTATTTAGACACGATCTAAAGTTATAGTTGAAGGCACATTTGCAGACTGTGAATAGTCTCCCAAAGTTTTAGGCTACCTGCACCTGCTAATGTTTCATCCCGTGACACTACTTTTTGGTTATTTTTTAAAATGACTTAAAGGCCACCTTACTAATGATTCGAACTCGAAACATTTTGTCCCGAAAGTCTTGGGTTTTACTAAGGAATGACGGTTCAGTTAGCAGTCGAAAACATTTTGAACATGAGATTCGAGGTGAAATTAATCCATCAACACATTAATTAATCAAAATTATGAGCTAGAAGGAAAAGGAAAAGAGGGAGGAGAGTCCGGGGACAGAAAGACTCAGTCACTCAGCTCTAATCTAAGAAAATCCCTCAGGCATGCCCCTCCTCCAGATATACGTATGTACACACTGACTACATTACTACATCTAACCAGACCCATTTTCGTCATTTCACAACACCTGCTTCTCCAGCTCCATCGAGCTTATGAACGTCCCGTGGAAGCCGTACGGCACTCTCGACGGCAGTTTCACGGAAGCCTCCGTCTCCATCGTCGCCGCATTCACCACCTGCAGCTCCGACTTCCACGCCTTCTCGTCGTGTACGTATGCCAGAATGTACCCATCGTCCTCCTCTCTCTCCGCCCCGCCTTCCCGAGCCACGAAGAACGGCTCGCCGCCGAATTTATCCTCTCCGTACATGAACTTCTCGACCTCTCCGGTCGAGAGGTCGACCTTGGCGAAGCCGGAGACCTTGGGCCACGGCTCCGCTATTGCCAGGTAGGCGTACCTCGTTTTCCGGCCTAGCAAGTTCCGGTTCACCATCCCGGCTTCCAGATTGATCTGGCCCGACGATTTGAGGATGGCCCGCTTCTTCGACTCGCCGGTTTTTAAGTTGAGCCGGATCTCCGACAGCACGCTCTGCAGATTCTCGTCGGACTCGTTGAAGATGGAGTCCGGCGGCGTCATGCATGAGCCGATCACGACGACTTCGTCGGTCTCCGGCTCCTCCCAGGCGTTCCAGAGGTGAAAGCAGAAGGTGTCGCCGCACTCAATCCACTTGATTTCCTCCGCATTCTCCGCCGTCTTCCTCAGGATTCCGAACCTCGACTTCTTCTCCTTGTCGTAGATCATGGGGGACCCGCCCTTCACCATTTCTTGGAGCTTAAACACCACCTGCTGGTCGGGGATCACGACAAAGTTCTCGGTGATGGCGAAGTCGTGCATCATGGTCGGGACGTCGAGGGGGATCTCCACATCGGGAGATTTCTCGCCGTCGGCGGAGAATTTGAAGTACTTCAGGTACGGCTTCCGAACGACGTCGTAGCTGAGGGCGAACATCTCCTTCGAAACGGGATCGATTTTGGGGTGGGCGATCATCGTTCCCTTCAATTGCTCCCCGAAATCGTACCTCCCGTTTGTCCGGAGATCGCCGGCCGGCGTGATCCGCACCTCGTACGGGAGGTCATCCTCCGACATGGCCAGGAGCCGCCGGTTGAAGTAGACCAGGCCGGCGTTGGCGACGCCGATTCCCCGGCTGTGATCGACCAAGCCGCACATCCCCCTTGCGTAGAATAGCATGAGTCGCGCTATGCCCAGGTGGCCGTGGAGTTCGCCGATGGCCTTGGGGAAAACCGGCCGCCCCAAATTGCGCTCTTGGATCAACCTCTCCGTCTCGGTGAAGCGACAGGCGTAGCTGGCGCAATTTCCACCATGGAATGAGACAGCGTGGACCATGCCGTCGCCGTCAAAGAGGTGGTGCCCGCCCACCGGCTCGTGGAGTGGGTTGGCGCCGTTTCTCACGTAGACGCCGTTGATGCACTCCGGCAACGTGCCGCTGACGTCGAGGTTGTGCCGCACGGGCCTCTCCGGCACCGGCGCGAAGTTGCCGGCGATCTGGATGCTGGGGTCGGCCGTCTTGGGGAGGGCGTGCTGCTTCTCGCGTGAGACCAACGCGCTCTCCACTGCGTCGAGTGCCTTGGCGGCGGCCCGTTGTAGCAGGTTCCACTGCTGCGGCGGCGGATCCTGCGCCGGCGCCGGAAGCGGCTGCTTGGGGAAGGTGAGGACGGACGGCGACTGTAGAGCGCACTTGATTTCCCCTCTTCTCGAACGATTTCTGATTGAGACAGAATTGGAGGAGAAGGATGAAAATGGCTGACTCAATCGGGGTTGAGCCCATGAATTTACTAGTTTTGTCTGAGGTATAGAAATCGAAGCCATGTGTTCTGTTCTTATAAATTGAGATGATTTAGTAGAATTGTATTGAACTAGTGTAGTAAAATAGTGGGAGTTTTCGTGGGTAGAGAGATAGAGAGAGAGAGAGATAGTGTGTGAGTTTTGGGGGGAGAAAGGAGAAGAAAGAATGGGGTTTAAATAGGGTATGAGAGAGAAGAAGATGTTAGTGAAATGAAAGTAGAAATAGGTCCATATTAACTACATGAAGGAGAATCCACGTGGTGGATATATGGGGATTGCACTTCACATTATGCAAAAACAAATTGTGTGTGTGTGTGTTAAGATGACATATGAGATGATGATCCAAGGCATATATTAATAAAAAAGTTATTTATTCTTTAGGCCATTATTTTATCCAAAAACTAGTAATACCAGAATGTCATGTTAATGGATCTCATTTTCCTTTCGACCCATTCTTTGTTAATGGACATTTTTTCTTAAAATAAAAAAAATGCAACTACAATTAATTTTGTCTGTTTACAATTAATTACAACCATATATTTTCACTTTATTTCTAATTTATTGATTTGTGTGCAACTACCAAACATGTAGAATTGTCTTGGATGGAAATTAATTAAATAAAGAAGTGGGGCTGGGTGGACTCTCATGGAGGGATTTAATTGGCGGATGGTATAGATTAACGACCAATAATATTTTGAATTAGAGTCGCACCACAATTATATTTTATGCCTAAGCGCATCCTCGTTTTTATTGTTCCACAATTAGTGCTAGATGGGTTCTAGTCGGATACCGGAAAGGGAATGGGTATTGAAACATTAAAAGTTTTTTTTATTGAGTATTTGGTTCAACTATAGAAGAGAGTTATTTATAAGAGATTTTCTTTCCCATATTTCCCCTTCTTCTAGAGGGGTAAGAACTTGAGGATTAACTTACCGCAAAATAAGAGTAATGACTAACCTATTGTCCAAATCAAATAATATGTAATGGGTTCAATTAATTATTTCATTTTCACTATTTAAAAATTTATGAACCAAATAAGGGCTTAGAGTCTAGTAATTTTAAGAAATTAATTGAGTAAAATACTATAATTAATTGGCATTTGGTGCCCAAATATAATTCCATCTCCGATTAGAACAGAGTTGTTGACAAAAAATTGTCTAATTTATCATTTTGATTCGTCTATTACAAATCTGTCTTTTTTTTTAAACGGACATATACATTATACTAAATTAACATGAAAATACGTCCCGGGCACTTGGCCTAGTGGACATCAAGGTGGGCAGCGGAGCTTTAAGCTCCCAGTGGTGTGGGTTCAAATCCCAGCAGTGACGTAGTTTAGTTTAGATAGTAATGTAGTATAGACCTTTGCCTTTCAAAAAAAAAACAACAACATTCATTAATGTCACGCTGCCAAATTAATCGAAACGACACATTCATGAATTTATAGCCTATACCGTGCTCTTAAACGATGGCGCTCTTTTCTCCGTGTGTCCTAAGGCTAAAATAGAGTTGAAGAATTATTTGATGCGATAAATTAATCAGATTGATAGGCATTCATTTGAGTTGCTTGCACTAAGTTCGCATTCCCTCTAATATGTTCTAAATGATATAAATAATATTATTTCTATTTCATCTATTTTGTTCGAAATGATTTATTTTTTTATTCAAATAAATGGTATTATCTCCATTGTTAACTATTATGCATAGTACAGAATTATACAGTAGGCAATGGGATATGTGATTGTAATTCATTTTAAGAAATATAATTAATTGCAGCCTTACAATTTTTTCCATATTAGAAAACATACATAATAGCGTTGAACGGATCGATTTGGAAACCAAACGGGTAAGATGGAGATAGTATAAAATAATTAAATATGCCACTTCGAGTGGAAAAAAGAGTACAATGTACTACCTCCGTCTCATAGTATTATGATTTATTTAACTGACACAATAACTAATATTTGGCTTAACATGCAATAAAACAGAAAAATTAATGTTAAATTTTTTGAGAATAGAAAATTAATTGTAATTAAATATTTTATTATAATATCGTGAGATGGACCGAGATGTAGATTATTATAGTAGTCGTATTAAATTATGGCACGTTTTAAGTGTAATATTAAATTTCCACTAAACCTAGTATGTTTATGTTGGTCGCATTTAATTTTCCGAATGCAATGCAAGTCAAAAAAGCTCGAAAGTTTAGGAGGAAAATAATACTAATAATAATAATTAATTTCGATTCTATCGCATTCAAACAATATTGATTTCACGAGTGGAAAACTCATTGAAACCAATCTCTTTTTCTACACAAAAAGATTCTAAAAAGGCCAAAAGTAATACGGCGGATTTGCAATAAAATGTTCAAAACCAGCCACGCACATGGCACGTGGCCGACGCACGAATTCTGACGCCACTCCGTCTGCTAACTCACCATGGACTGCCATGCCAATTGCCGAACCCACTCCCGGTCTAACGGCGTTAGAGACCCGGCAGTTAGCTGAAGTACACCACGGGCTCGGAGTACTACGTGGCGACAGAGGATTGGGGCCCACACAGATTCCACGGGTGGTGCATTGCGGTAGGTTACAAAAGTGTGTCGGAATCGAGATAGCACGTGACGCTCTCAAGCTTAGAAAAGTAAAACTACTCTTCACTATTTCCCCTTTTAATTTAATGGGCTCATTATCTCCAAATCACTTTTCCATGATTCATTTTTTTAGTTTAAAACTTTCATTTTTTTTAATTTAGTAAAAATTTACTTATATAAATAAACAAATAAAAAATCCCTTTTTTAATTCATGGAAAAAACATAAAATTAGCACGTACTGTATGACGTAATATACAATCAAATTGCAAGATCACTTGTACACGTAGGCGTACGTATGTGTGATGTTTATTGAATTTTCTTTAATTTAAAAGACGATTATATAGTCAAAAGATTAAAATATTCATCCCTTTGTTCTAAGTTCAATTTAATATTTAATGCTAATGGTTGATATTTCTTATACCTTGTACGGTACAAATATACTATACAATATCAAGGAGTATATACTGTTAGTACTAGGAAGATGTGTACGGTCATGGACATTTTATGAGGTCATAACTTATGACCCGAGTCTCTTTCATTCAAATTAGCACATTAATTTACTACTACATGTTTAAGTGGGGAATACTACTAATATCAATCATACCCCTTCCATGTCCTTCTAATATGCATGTCTTTATTGGAATGTCTTAATAATTGTCCACTAAATAATAATTTAAAAAATCACATAATTAAGACTATCTCTATCTCATTTAATTAGTACAACATTCTACCTTGATTCGTCTCATTTATTAGCTACATTTTCTAATATAAAAAAAAATACTTTGCTAAAATAAACTTTTTATTTTCAAAATTAATTACAATTACATATACCATTTTTTCTTGCTTGTGTGTCATTATTTGAAATGAAGGTACTATCATTTTAAAATTTCACCTCTCTAATTATATTGATTTTAATGGCGAATAAAATGTGGACTAAGTAAATAATTTAAGTGGATGGGGAGTAATAATTTAACTGATCACGATTCTCCGGCTACTGTTCGATTAGTCCTGTCATTTTCCGAGTTTGGTTCAACGTTACGTCTAATGTCATCTTTTTCAATTTTGATTCATAAGTCTCTCAACGAAATTATATTAGACAAGACAATATCCTTAAATTTAGATTATACACATAGTAATACTATAATCCTTTTTTTATTTAATTTGTTTCTGAATAACCAATAATTGTACGAAAGAATTATAGAGAAAAAAAGTCTCCTTTTCCCACGATTCCTTATTCTTTAGCGATATGGACAACTGGACTTTGCTTGCGTATTGTGATTTGTAAAATTCATTTGGGATTATTGGTTCAGCATTTTCTGGTTGGTATTCGCTTATCCAATCAATTGCATACTAACCAATACACATAATTTGTGTGTCTTGTGTGGAGGAACGGATTTAGAAAGAATGCTCGACAGGACTGAGATTCTTAAATTTTCAATATCAACATAATAATCTCTGATGATGGGACTTTATCATAAAAAATCATTACAATTATCACATAGGATCGCGCCACGTGGGGAGCCGACGACCGTCGATCCGGGTGACGCGCTGGATGGCCGCCACGTGGCATTGGTTTCGCGGGCGGGAGACGAGGCGGAATCGAGCCTAACCACGCGCCCAGCCGCGGCGCCCGAGAACGCACAGCGCGTTAATTGGCCGGTCCGGGCGCACTCGCGGGCTGGGCCGCACGTGAGACTAATCCTGGGCCCGGGCGCGTCTGCACCGTTGCGGATGCTCTGAGTAACTCTGCCACTGGTTGTGTGGGGTGTGCGCGTGTTATATGTGCGCGCATGTGTGAGAGAGAGATGATGTGTGTGAGTTGTGAGTATGTGTGTGGTGTGCGTGCGTGCTTTACTTCTACGTTTACTGAAGTGAAATTATTTTTATTTTTTATTTTTACTATTTGAAAATAATATAATAAAAATAAAGAAATAAATCCTCCTAAAATAAAGGGTCGAAAATCTTCGACTGGCTTTCTCTCACCACCCCCTCCCTCTGTATAAGTAACGACACTGAAGTACAGCAGAGCTAATTATCGCAAACAAACAAAACAAACAATCCTTCAACGGTTGTTTACCTCTGACAAACAGCGGCCATTAATGGTGACTGACTCCACCACCGCAACCACCAAGGCCGCCGCCTCCAACGGCGATGAGGCGGCTGCGGCGGAGAGATGCTCCGTCGAGGAGGTGGCGCTGGTGGTGCCGGAGACCGACGACCCGACTCTCCCGGTGATGACATTCCGTGCATGGGTGCTGGGCGTAGCCTCGTGCGTGGTCTTGATGTTTCTCAACACCTTCTTCATCTACAGAACGCAGCCGCTCTCCATCTCCGCCATCCTCATGCAGATTGCGGTGCTGCCGCTCGGCAGGCTCATGGCCGCGACGCTGCCGGTGAAGGAGTACAAGCTGTTCGGGAAGTGGCGATTCAGCCTCAACCCGGGCCCCTTCAACATCAAGGAGCACGTGATTATCACCGTCATGGCTAATTGTGGGGTGTCCACCGGCGGCGGCGACGCCTACTCCATTGGCGCCATTACTGTGATGAAGGGTTACTACAAGCAGAGCTTGAATTTCCTCTGCGCTCTCTTGATTGTCTTGACCACTCAGGTACCGTTTTCTTCATTTTGGGCCTTGTTTTTATTCTTTTTTTGTTTTTTATTTAGTGGGATTTTTACTTCTGCTCTGCTGTGCTTGTTTATTTGTGTGTGTGTGTTTGTGCGTGCTTGAATAGAGAAGAAGATACATACAGTAGAGAAACGGTGCTATTTTCTTCTGTCCTCTGAAGATTTGAATTACAGAATTTCTTATGGAAATTTATGAATATATGTGTAAACTGAATTCCTAATTTCTATGGTTCTTGGAAATGGAAATTCAAGAATTTCCTGAAGAAAAAAAAAGCAAGTTATGACATTCTACCTAAAGCCTTGACATTTAACACAGATGATGAAATCTCAAAACCAGATTGCCATTTTTCTAAGGCATATTAATGTTTTTTTCCATATTAACATGTGCTTTATGGTTGATTTGATCATCTTATATTATGCTTAATTGCAGTTGGTGGGGTATGGATGGGCTGGGATGCTGAGGAAATACTTGGTTGATCCAGTTGAGATGTGGTGGCCTTCCAACGTCGCCCAAGTTTCCCTTTTTAGGTCTGTCTTTTACCCGAAGATGCATTTTTCTTCGTTATCAATTCGATTTCTGCTATTGATTTCTATTTTGATGAGCTAACTAATTAGCTGATTTTATTGGTGAAGTGATGATTTTGAAAAAGAATGACTAGTTAGTCTAAAGATGCCTTTAAAGTTCTTAAGGCTGACTGTTCTTCATTCTGCATTGTCCATTTTGTAGTTTAGCATCTATTTTCCATTTTGAAAAGATAGCACCTTTAAAGTGGGATTTTTGTTCGAGTTCGATGAATTTGGGTTACCCTCATCATACTGTTGTTCTATGCACTATATTTGCAAAGAGATTGGATAATGATTCACTCCGTAGGGAAATATTAGGATTCCATAAGAGGAGAATAAATCAATCGAACAAAAGAAGCCTTTCTTTCTAGTTGTAAGCTCAAAATTCTCATGATGTTAAGATTCTGCAAAAGAACATTTAGAATAAAGATGGCCTTCCCACTAGTCCACTTTGCAAGACTAGTATCCATCCATAATCTGAGAATTTGTGTTGTAATCTTCCTTTCTCCATATCTTTGTTTCCTAAGCATGATTGCATCGAATTTTCGCAGGGCCCTTCACGAGAAAGAGCCTAAATCAATGGGAATGACGAGGATGAAATTCTTCCTCATCTTCATGGGCGCAAGTTTCATCTACTACCTATTCCCCGGTTACCTATTTCAGATCCTGACATTCTTTTCTTGGGTGTGTTGGGTGTGGCCTCACAGCATCACAGCCCAGCAAATCGGCTCCGGATACCATGGGCTCGGTTTGGGTGCTTTCACCCTCGACTGGGCTGGGATTTCAGCCTACCATGGCAGCCCTCTTGTCACACCATTCTCCTCTATTCTGAATGTGATGATTGGATTCATCATGTTTATATACATCATTGTCCCTGTTTGTTACTGGAAGTTCGATACTTTTGATGCTCGGAAATTTCCCATATTCTCTAACCAGCTCTTCACTTCGAGTGGCCATAAATATGATACTACTAAGGTCTTGACCCCACAGTTTGAACTTAATATCCCTGCCTATGAGAAGTATAGCAAGCTCTACCTCAGCCCTCTTTTTGCACTCTCGATCGGATCCGGATTCGCGAGATTCACTGCAACTCTCACGCATGTAGCATTGTTTCATGGCAGGTTGGCAGCTAAATTAATTTTTTTTTTTTTTTTAATGCATGTATTGATTCAAATATGTCGTTAGTTATCGTGTAACTTCTGTTGGCCAGTGATATTTGGAAGCAGAGCAGATCGGCAGTGAAGAATGTAAAAGCAGACATTCATACAAAGTTGATGAAGAGTTACAAGCAAGTTCCTCAATGGTGGTTCCTTGTTTTACTAGTTGGAAGCATCGTCTTATCCTTAGTGATGTCGTTCGTTTGGAAAGAAGACGTGCAGCTACCGTGGTGGGGACTGCTCTTCGCATTTGCTCTAGCTTGGATCGTTACTCTCCCTATCGGAGTCATTCAAGCTACTACTAACCAGGTAAACTTCACCCTAAGTTGATTATACTTTGTTCAGATAAGGTGGCAAAAATTGTAACTTTGAGAGATTTCTGGATGCAGCAACCTGGATATGACATAATTGCACAGTTCATTATTGGATATATCCTCCCAGGAAAACCCATAGCTAATCTACTTTTCAAGATCTACGGTCGGATCAGCACAATCCATGCACTTTCCTTCCTCGCGGATCTAAAACTCGGACACTACATGAAAATCCCACCTCGAAGCATGTTCTTGGCTCAGGTTTGTTCTTCACACCTCTTTACATTACGCACGAACGAGTTAATAAGTTCATAACATCTTTGAAAGGTTCTCTAATACCCAAAATTTCCGCCTTTTGTAGCTGGTCGGAACACTAGTTTCTGGGACAGTAAACCTCGGAGTTGCGTGGTGGATGTTGGAAAACATCGAAAACATATGCGACATCGAGTCATTACATCCCGAGAGCCCGTGGAC
>JAOWBJ010000281.1:0-11376 GCA_028566335.1 Monarda citriodora
GGTAGTCTAAATAGAGGAAAGTAATTGAAAGTAGTAATTATTAAATTTACAATCTCCGTGGATACGACCTTGCTTCCCTATCTGCAGTTACACCCGTACACTTGCGGCGTGTTAATAAAAATAGCGAACATGGAGTATCTGAAAAGTGAGAAATAATGTGATCTTTAGAATGGTCCCAAGAGCATCTCGGACTCTCTCCCTTTTCCGGCGAGTTTCTTGCATCCACCTTACGAGCTCCAGCAGCATCCTGGACTCTTCTCCAGGACTCTCCTCTATTTTTTATTATTTTATTCATTTTTTTATTTTAGTTTATATTTTTTTAATTTCATAAACACAAAATTAAAAACATTGTTATTTTATTGAAAATAAAAAAAAAACATTACATTAAACCTCAAATTAAATTACATTGAAAACATATTCATTTTCCTTCGTAGAAGGCATGCAATTCCTCCAACATTTGAGAATGCACAGTTCGCTCATCGTCCGTTATCTGGCTCGTATCGAGCCTTTTCATCTTCTGGTACTCCATAAATGTTTTGCTTTTCAAGCGCACCATCTTGCTTTCAGTTTCCTTCAGGAGCGCATCCGAGACTGCGACCTCCCCCGAGACTCTTCCCCCTCTTGTTTATCAATTGGACCACCCATTTGAAAATAAAATTTTGATTTGAAAATGGAAAAAATGTAGAAATTGTGATAAATAGGATTTGTGGTGTGTGAATGAAGTGGGTTGAAGATGTATTTTTTTGAATTTAAAAAAATAAAAAAGAAAAAGTCGAGCGTCCACCGTCCAAAAGTGGATGCCCGAGCGTCCTCCTCATGCGTCCTTCGGCGCGTCCTGGCATGTTTAAGCGGCGTCCAAGACGCTCGTGCAGCCGGAAGCACAGCTGCGTCCTGGATGCACGTCGCGCGTTAGGACCAGTCTTAGATGGTTGAAGAAGAATGTAAATAGCGTTGTTGAATGGATCAAATTTCGGTCGTGGAAATGGATTCGGTTATATTTTCACCTGTCTTTTGTTTTTTTTTTTTTTCATGATTTGTGTTCTTTTACGGATGCTTGTTGCCCAACTAATCTTAAATGAGGCACTTATTTTGTTTTAGCTTCGGTTGTGAGGGATTTGAGTGCCCCTGATATTCATTTGCTTAATTCAATTATATTGACTTTTAAAAAAAAAAAAAAACTCTTCTTTTGTTCAAGAGAAAAAAAATATTTGATTTTATTTGGAATGGTGTTAAACTGAAAGATAAATTAATTCAGATTAATTAATCTAAGAAAATATTTTTCTAACTGATCATTTTTGTTTTGTTTAATGTTCAATTCAAATGTTCTTTAATGTTCTATTTAATTTTGACGTTACAACGTTATTTTTCGCCGCAAAAAATTATGATTCAAAACACAATTGTGAAAGTGTCCTTCGCAGCCAAATATTATAATTCAAAAATACAATTGTGACAATGTACTTCGCAACCAAAAATTATAATCAAAACACAATTGTGAAAATGTGGATAGTTATTTCGTATAAATTGAAACATTGCGGAAAAATAATTTGACAATTAAATTATAAATTTACCTAAACAAACAAGATTAACTGCATGATATGTTCATAATTCAAGGTTGTGAATAAAAAACTAAACTAATTAATGGGATTAAAAATACCCCATAGTTTAAAAAATCAAGAGAGCAACATTTTTTGGGGTAATGAACAATTTCATTTTCCAAGACATTAGAACCCCAAAACAAGATGTACTATTAGAAATAATTCGTGATATTGTCATTTGCTTATCATTTATGTACATAAACATGCAAGTCATGCAATTCATCACAAGTGCTGAAACTCAATGCATATTCAGCCACCTGAACTTGACAACTAGTATTTTGTTTTTATTTCTGGCGAGCACAAGCACAGATTATAAGGAGAAGATTCAGCTGAGCTAAGACGAGGTGCAAGAATTCTAGAACGTTCTAGAATCGCGATACTCACTAGCCGACAACTTTCTTCATGCTTCTTCGCGCATCAATCTTTTCAGGACTTGTTGAACCAGTCCCCTCTCTTGAGATGGTAATAGAGAAGAGAGGAAGAAGATTATCGGAGAGAAAGACATTGTGTATTGAATTGATGAAGACTCGGTTACAATCACTCCTAGTTATAGGAGAATCCTAGGCTAGAAAAGGAAAACAATCACAATTGTAAATGCATAATATTACAGCCTTGATTCTTGCCTAATTAATATTTTCCACAATCTTTTGTTTCCTATTCTAACACTCCCCCTCAAATTAAGCAACTGCATCTCCGATGCTTAGTTTGGATAGTACCTCCTTGAGAACCTTAGCATGGACCGCCTTAGTCAATATGTCTGCGAGTTGGTCTTCAGAACGGATGAACGGAAGCTCGATGATCCTCTGATCTTTTTTTCTCGGATAAAGTGACAATCGATTTCCACATGCTTTGTTCGATCATGCTGAACGGGGTTCTCTGCAATGCTAATGGTTGTCTTATTGTCACAATACAATCTGTTTATGTCCTTTGGAGGAAACCCAATTTTAGTGAGTAACCTTCATAGCCACAGGATCTCAGTAATCCCATGTTTAGCTCCATGGAATTCTGCTTCTGCACTGGATAGGGCCACAACTTTTTGTTTCTTGCTCCTCCAGCTAACCAAATTTCCGCCTACAAAGGTAAAATGCCCAGCAGTGGATCGATAGTCAACGAGATTGCTCCCACAGTCTGCGTCGGTATAGCCTTCTATCTCCAGGGTCTCCCTTTTTCTGAAGAGAACACCATAACCAAATGTTCCCTTCAGATATCTCACAATTCTGAGGGCTGCTTCCATGTGTTCTTCTTTTGGTTCGTGCATGAACTGGCTTACAACTCCCACGGCGTAGGCAATGTCTGGCCGAGTGTGGGCAAGGTAGATGAGTTTCCCCACTAGTCTCTGATATCTTCCTTGGTCGGTCGGTGGAGCTCCATCAAGGACGTGTAACTTATGATTGACAGCAATGGGAGTGTCTGCGGGCTTGCAGTCGAGAAGTCCAGTTTCTGCCAACAGATCTAAGACATATTTCTTTTGCCTTAGAAAAATCCCTCTTCCTGACCTTAGGACTTCGATCCCGAGAAAGTACTTCAAGTCTCCCAGATCCTTCATCTTGAATTCTTTGGACAGATTCACCTTCAAACTCTCCATCTCTTCTTCATCATCTCCGGTGATAATCATATCATCGACATAGATGATAAGGCATGTTATTTTCTTCCCTCTCCTCTTTAGAAACAGAGTGTGATCAGCATTACTCTGTTTGTAGCCATTTTTCTTCATGGCTTGGCAGAAGCGTCCGAACCAGACCCTTGGAGATTGCTTGAGTCCATACAGCGTCTTTTTTAGCTTGCAAACTTCTCCTTCCTTGAACTCTTCAGGAAAACCAGGTGGTACCTCCATATATACTTTCAAATTTGGCTTCAGTTCACCGTGGAGGAATGCATTAGTGACATCGAACTGGTGTAACGGCCATTCTCGACATGCTGCTACTGCTAGTAGTACCCGAATTGTGCTCATCTTGGCTACTGGTGAGAAGGTCTCATCATAATCGATCCCGTAGGTCTGAGTATATCCCTTCGCCACTAGTCGAGCCTTGTATCTCTCGATAGTCCCATCTGCTCTTCTCTTAATGGTGAAGATCCATCTACATCCAACCATCTTCTTCCCTTCAGGCCGAGGACACCTTTCCCAAGTCTGGTTTTGTTGAAGTGCATTCATCTCTACCTCCATAGCTTTCCTCCAGTGCTCGTATTTCATGGCTTCTTCCACAGTCTTAGGGATCTCTTCTTCATAGAGCGCAATTTCGAAAGCTTTTGCCTTATCCGTCATCTCCGCCTTCCCTGTAAAAGCTATGGAGTAGAGTGTCTTTCGCCCTTTCCAATCAGGTGAGTACTTCTTTGGAGGAATCCCACGATTACTCCTCGGTGGTAGAACCTGGACAGGAGTACTTGCTACTGATTCCACTCTGTGATCATTGTCAGTTTCTAGAAGTAACAAAGGGTCACTAGGGACAAGGGCATTACTCACCTCAAGGATATCGGTTGAGGAGTCTGTTGGACCAGGAGCACTGACCTCCACGGGAGGTACATCAGTTTCAGAGGTAGGCTCAGCAGTAGCGCTCTCATCCTCTTTTGGTTCCCCTTCCAGACTAGGAACTTGATCGTGATACTGAGGAGGACTATAATTGAGTGGGCTAGAAGGGCTAGGATTGTGAGGCGTGTTTGGAATTAACCAACTTAGTGGGTCGACACTACTCTCCCCCTGACTACTAAGTTGGTTATAGAAGAATTCAGATTCGAGGAAATCACAATTCATGGTGGTAAAAACTTTCTTAGTTTTAGGGTCATAACATCGATAACCCTTTTGATTAACCCCGTACTCGATAAACACCCCTTTTATTGCACAAGGGGACAATTTTGTGCGTTCAGTTTTTGGAATGTGTATGAATACGGTGCACCCGAAAATTTTCGGATCCAGGGTGAGAGGTAAATGTATTTCAGCTTGGGTAGAAAGGATATGGATGGGTGTGTTGAGACTTAGCTTTTGGATGGTAGGCGGTTCATGGTGTATACCGCGGTAGCAAGGGCTTCAGGCCAAAAAAAGGTTTGAGCTTTAGAGTCAATGAGTAGAGCTCTAGTCATTTCGAGTAGAGTTCTATTTTTTTCGTTCTGCAACCCCATTTTGCTCTGGTGTGTGTGGACAGGTGGTTTGGTGTATCATCCCCTTTTGGGTAAGGAACTCCCTCATTTGGTTATTAACATATTCCCCCCATTATCCGAACGGAGTATTTGGATATTCCTATGATACTGTGTTTGGACGAAGTGGTTATTCATAGTGAATTTTTCGAACAGTTCAGATTTGGATTTTAAGAAATATACCTATGTCATGCGAGAGCAATCATCAATAAAGAGTATGAAATACTTAAAACCACCTCCACCGAAAATCGGTGCAGGTCCCCAAACATCATAATGGATTATTGAAAAAACATGCTCTACACGCGTGTTATTGAACACATAGGAATGTCTATGACTCTTAGCCAACATGCAAGTATCACACTCAAAATGAGAGATAGTTTTAAACTGGGGAAATAAAGTCTTAAGATAACCTAGGGACGGATGTCCTAGTCGTCGATGCCACAACCAAGCTAGTCGTTCAGGGGATCCGTGAGTCAGAAGCACACTACTTTGTTGAGTTATCTCGTCGACGTAGTATAACCCATTTCTTTCAGTGCCATGGCCAACTATCACCCCCTGTCCGGATATCCTGTAAAACACAGAAAGCAGGCTGCATTAGAAGCGTACAATTAAGTTCCTTTGTGACGTGGCTAACAGACAATAACTTATGGGATAAGGAATGCACATAAAGACAGTTTGAAATTTTTAATGTCTCTGAGATTTTTATTGTCCCTGCTCCTTGGACCGAAAGCAATTCTCCATTGGTCGTTTGGACATGGCTCTTCCTAGCTTTATGTATCCCATCAAAGTCTGTGAGCTCGAAAGACATGGTATCGGATGCACCACAGTCAAAAATCCAATCTCCATTTTTACCGGAACTCCCGGATGTCGAGCAAGCTGTAGAAATTTCCTCAAACACAGAAAATCTATTGTTGCACATAACATTAATTTTCTGGAGTCGGTTTTGATAAAAAAAGAACCATGAGGACTATTCTGTAATTTTTCCAACTTCTGGGGCGTAATGTGCGACTTCTTTAAGACATTGAGGCCAATGTCTAATTTTGGTGAAATTCTTGGGCCTGTCTGCAATAACATATATTGTGAGGGATAAAAATATGAAGTCGTCTCACCCTCTTCTCCACTCTGCTCTGCCGTCCGATTCTGGATTACTTTTGCTGCGCCAACGCTCGATTCATGCCCCTGACTTGCTCCGGTGGCGGATCCGCCACCGCCAGTGTTGCCGCACCTCCGGCGTCGGTAGCCTGGCTGATGGCGGCGCGTGGGCTAGGGTTTTCTTCCAGCCGGCGGCGACTGACTCTTGGGGTTAGTGGCTGCTCGCTTCTTCTTCATCTCCTCCCACCATTCCGGGTAGCCAACGATGAGGAAACATTCCTCTCTGGTATGTTTCTTTCTCCCACAATGAGTGCACACCAATTTACTCCGATCCTCCGTGTCTTGTCGCCGAAATGGCTGAGGCGGTCGGCCACCGCCGCCTCTGCGGGAGGCTAGACCTGTCCTGATTCCTCCGCCAGTGGGGTCTGGGTTTTGTTTAAGAACCCCGTCATTTGTTGCCTCCCTTCGGATGGTGGCATATGCGTCACTCACCGATGGTAGAGGTACTCGCTTGAGTATTTCCCGTCTGGTGGCTTCGTGGTTGTCATTTAAGGCCATAAGGAACTGGAAGAGGCGTGTCTCCTGCCTCTCCTTGTTGTAAATCTGGATATCCTCAGGGTCTTTCATTGGGTTGATTGACATCCATATACTCTGCATTCGATTCCATAGTTGTTCGAGTGTTAACTCACCTTGTTTGATGTTGCTGGCTTTCCGATGTAGGTCATAAACTTGGATGGAGTCTCCCCCACTGCCATATGTTATCGTGAGTCCCTCCCATAGCTCGCGGGCAGTGGGATACTGTGAGACTTCGTTCACCAGATCCGGCTCCATGTTGTTGATTATCCACCCAAAGACACAGTGGTCTAATTTATGCCATTCTTCGAAATCGGGGTTGCCCTCTGTTGGTGGATCTATATCCTTCGAGATGTGCGAGGACAGTCCCTTGCCTCCGATGGCTTGAGGGATTAGATTTGCACAGAGGGGATAGTTATCTCCCGATAACTTGGTCGAAATGACTATCTCCCCTAGGTTTCCGATGGTAGTCATAGGTTGCTTTGTGACCGGTGGGATCTGTAATTGCCGGAGAAACTCGGCAAATTTCTGAGCTATATCTTCTGTAGATACCGCTATCTTATGTTCTGGTTCTGTGGTTTCTGACATGGTGGGTGTTTTTGGTGAGTTTTCAGGTTTATTCTTGATCTGTCAAGAAGGCTGAGAAAGGTAAAAAAGGGCAGTGATGATCAGTTAGAATCTGAGCCCTCTTCGATCGTCTTCCTGCTCTGATGCCATCTTGAGATAGTATAGAGAAGAGAGGAAGAAGATTATAGGAGAGAAAAACATTGTGTATTGAATTGATGAAGACTCGGTTACAATCACTCCTAGTTATAGGAGAGTCCTAGGCTAGAAAAGGAAAGCAATCACAATTGTAAATGAAGAATATTACAGCATTGATTCTTGCCTAATCAATATTTTCCATAATCTTTTGTTTCCTATTCTAACACCCTCCTCATAATTCTTCTCCAAATCCTGCCAAATAACAACATATAGTAATTCATTCACAGCAAAGAAAGTTAAGATTGTGAGATTCATGACCACAACTTACTTCGTTCAGAACAAAATGAGAAATACTGCATGGTAATTGAAAGGATGGCTTAAACTTTATATGTAAGGACTCAAGAACTTCATCTCTCACCCGACCAATGTACAGAATTCCCTGAAATTAACTACTATAGATCCACGCTGGGATCTCAAATTCTTCGGGGAAAAGTCTCACGTAGAGAAAGCACGGTTTCAAGTGATCGGGTAATTTTTCATAGCTCAATGTTATAATTTTTTTCCATCTTTTTATGTCCGTTGATAATTGTACTGAAAGTTTCGGTCCTTTTTTCCAGGTTCTTTTCATGGCGTAGTATCCCATAGAAAAAAATATTTCAAAACGATATCGTAAAATTCGTATTCGCCAACGGTGTAAATGCGTATTCGAAAAGTTGAAAAAGCAAACATGTCAATTCGGAAGGAACAGAGGGAGTAAGTGATAAGGGAAAGGCTCTCTTATCGGGCGATGAAGATGGTAGTCACGGGCTTTCCCCGATGATCACACCAAAAGCATAAAAAGAATAACGCAAAACATAAAGGAAATAAGTAGAACAATTTGTTATATTTATTGGATTGAATAATAAGCGTGCCTCCTATTTATAGGACTAGTCCCAACTTAGTAGATAAGAATAAATCAATATAGAAAAGATACGCCAAATCTATATAAATAAATAATAAGATATGAGAGATATTCTCCGAGATATTCTTTAAAAGATATACTCGTATCAACCCCCATGGTTGAAATTCACCTTGTCCTCAAGGTGACATTCTTCACCTCCGGGATCAAACACAAAAAAACTATCCATGTCATGCTTCTTAGAGTTAATGGAGTTAAGTTTTCTCAGCAAGTTGTTATCATTGGTTTGCATTCCCTCTCCAAGAAGCCAATGGTATTCCATGTCCAATTCAGCAACACTACCAAACTCAAAGTGGCAACGACAAACATCTACCACAAATGATTGGGCTTCTAAAATCATACTCTCAGTTGTTTGCTTGTGGACCAAGTCCCGCTCGTCCGCATGTGAGTGCACAATGGCCACCACATTGTTTTGAATTTCAACATTGTTCTTCGGTTTCTCATCATCGTCCACGATTATGTCCATAACATCATGAGAAAAATCCACCTCTTCACCAACATTCATGTTCGGTTTTTTAGCTCGGGTTCAGAGAGAACTAAGGTGCCATTGCGTTCCTGCTCTTGAAAGGTTCTCAACCAGTCTTCTGAGACATTTAAGGATAGAACGAAGGTCGTCATAATATGAACGTATTTCGCAGGGATCGTAGTTTACCTCTGAATACTGCGGCTGCCCATAACTCCAATTCGGCGGCGGAGGCGGCTGCTCGTACGCGTAGGAGGCTTTCTGCGGCTGATCATATGCGTAGTAGGCATTGTTGTTAACAAGGGAAATAATTGACTATGATAATCGTGTAATTAGTTCTTGATTTATTTGATTTATTTTTCTATATTTATCTTTCTCCATTTTATGGAAATTGTTGTAACCCTTGTAATCATCATCTATTTATACAAGATTTCTCTCATCACCAATTCACGGTGATTTCTATATCATTCTTCACATGGTATCAGCCTTATCGATCCTCTAAAACCTAACCATCCGTCGTCATTCTGATCAACTCGTTCTCTCTAATTGGCTGAACTCCTCCCTTCAGTCTCTCCTGAAATTCCAATTTTCTTTCATCTCTACACTGCCATGGCAGCACAAACTGATACTCTTCCCGTCAATACTATGATAATATGATCCCGGTGAAGCTCGACTCCTCTACGTATCTTGTTTGGCATCGTTAAATTATGCACATGGCCGAGTGCTTTGATCTCCAAGGTTTTCTCGACGGATCGGCAGCCGCTCCTCCATCTTTTTTGACATCCGAAGCCGGCGTTTCTTCTCCCAATCCTGCATATCTCGCATGGCGCATGAAAGATCGTAATTTGCTTTCCGTTCTCTGGACCTCTCTTTCTGCCGAAGCTATGACTGAGGTTATTGATTGCTCCTCCTCACACTCTGCTTGGTCGACACTACAAGCCGCTTTCTCCGATGCCTATGATACTTGGGGTTGCGGTGGAGGCTGTTGATAGAGCGGATCTGCACGCACCGATACGTGTGCCCAAGACGAATTGGGATCCCACATGAGATCCATGATACGAGTTCAAGAATGAAGGCGGCACCAATTGATAAGATAAAGACTCTCTTATCGGCAATGAAGAAGGTAGTCACTCTCTTATCGGCAATGAAGAAGGTAGTCGCGGACTTTCCCCGATGATCACATCAAAAGCATAAAAAAGAATAACGTAAAACACAAAAGAAATATAGTAGAACACTTTTTATATTTCTTGGATTGAATAATAAGCGTACAATCTCCTATTTATAGGACTAATCTCAACTTAATAGATAAAAATAAATTATTATAGAAAAGATATGTTAAATCATTATAAATAAATAATAAGATATGAGAAATATTTCCCGAAATATTCTTTAAGAAATATACTCGTATCAGTAAGCACCATATAAAAAAATATAAGTGAGACTACTTGTTATATATGTATACTTTCATCCCAATATAATATATCACATTGTTTTTGGCACACAAATTAAGAAACGAAGAGATCGTGATTATAATCAATTATGAAGAAATAGAATTAATCGTAGCCATAATTTTTTTCCATTAAAAAAAATAAGTCTAATTTGTAAAACATCCTGAGTCAAAAATATAATTTAATAACACAAGACATAGATAGTATAACATAATATTACCCATATCTCATCTAATTAGTCATAATTAGTCATGTTTACTATTTTGGTCCATTTTATTTATTAATCGCATTTCAAAAATAATAAAAAAATATATGGCTATAATTAATTCTCTATTCTTTGAATTAATTATTCATTTTTCTTAGTTCTCATATCAAATTAAATTAGAACCGGTAGTATTTATTTTCAATCACTCTACAAGACGGTATAAAAAGTAAAAGCACCAAATAAAAGCAAAGTCTGAGGCCCCACTCGATCCCATTTGCGTCCAAAAAATGGGCTTGCCAATTGAAGAGTAATTAAATCCAATAATCTCAAACTCTTAACTTTTAATCCTTTTTGTATGAGTCGAAGTGGTATGTTTTTTTTTTTTTGATTTTTAGATATATATTTTTATCGAAATTTAATATCAGTTTTATAATATCGTTTTGAAATATTTTTTATAAAATACTATATCTAAATAATATTATAAAATTCGTATTAGAATTCGATGAAAATACGTATTCGAAAAGTAAAAAAAAACAACTACTTATTTGGAAAACTGACTAAACCGATTTATTAATGGAAGTGGCCACTATACTAAAAATAGTAGCCTCATTGGCATTCTTAAACACTCCAATCCCACTTGCCTACATTCCATGTGGAAAAAACTTAAGTAGCGGTTGCTATGACCATAAGATTTAGAGAGAGAATATAATTTTTTAGGAGTGTATCCGATCTATTTTGAAGATATTAAGATAAGTACATGATTCAAAACATGTCAATCCGTCGCAATTTTTTTTTTTTTAACGGCAAATCCTAATCTACTCCTAATCTAATCTACATCACTGGGTATCGAACCCTTGACCACCCGAAATGAGAGCTTTTGCTCCTCACCTGATGTCCACTAGGCTACAAGCCAGGGACAATCCGTCGCAATTTAAACATCTCATTTGATTTTTTGCGAATGAAATTATCTTCCAATGTAACATTTTCTATTACTATTATATTTATAGAAAGTTGATAAGTGATAAATTTTAGGGTTTAGATTTTTCTTATGTCAAGTATATTTTTCTTATATAAATCTTAAATCATTAATTATAACACAGTGTCATTAATCTATTAATGTAATAGAAAATGTCACATGGCGATACATTTATACAAAACTTCTACCCCGAGCACACGCAATGGAACCGTAGACAGTCAAGTGAAATCCAATC
>JAOWBJ010000390.1:0-11369 GCA_028566335.1 Monarda citriodora
ATGGTGTCAAGAGCTCAAAATCTAATAGAATTTCACTTCGGTGGGCCATCCTCAAGCCAATGGACAGACCGAAGTCAGCAATCGAACAATCGTGAACAGACTGAAAACTCGGCTGGGACGAGCTAAAGGAAGGTGGGTGGAGAACCTACCCAATGTCCTATGGTCCTACCGGACTACCCCCAAAACCTCGCATGGAGAAACACCATACAGTCTAGTTTGTGGTACTGAGGCAGTCATACCAGTCGAGATCGGGATGTCGAGCTATCGTGTCATACACTTCTCCTAGGAGGTTAATGATGAAAGCCTCCGGGCCGACCTAGACTTGTTAGAGGAGAAGAGGGAGCTCGCCTTCATAAAGGAAGCCTGATACAAACAACAAATACTACCTCCATCCCAAACTAATAGTCCCACTTTCCTCTTTGGGATATCCCAAACTATTAGTCCCATTTCCATAAAAGGAAATAAATTAGTGTCAAATCAAACTATCAACTCAACACTAATATACAATTAACATTTAACTCCACTTATTTTCTCTTTAATTGTGGGTCCCATTTTAACTTAACCTCAATATATTAGTTGTGGGTCCCATTTCCTTGGCTATTTTGCCAAAAGGAAATGGGACAATTAGTTTGGGATGGAGGTAGTAGCTCGCTACTACAACCGCCGAGTGAAGCACCATCACTTCCAGGTCGGAGACCTTGTACTCCAGAATAACGAAGTCAGCAAGGCAGAAAAGCTCGCCTAGTTGGAAGCCACATAAGAAGGACAATACCAGATCGCCGAGGATCTTGGCAAGGGTTCTTATAAGCTCGTTCAATTATCTAGCGCTCTTACACTGCACTTGGCATATTTCCAATCTGAATAAGTTTTATGTATAAGTTAGCAAAGTATAGGGTAAACATTTAGAATTGCATTCTTTAGGACTTCATGTAAATATCTTATTTCATTTGTTCTTTCGGAATTCCAACCTACATCAATAAAATTTATTCCATTCATTCATGAGTCTCATTACATGTTTTGCATGTCTCACTTATACGTAAAAATTCACAAACAATTTCTCTAAGGCTGGCCACCTTATGAGACAACATACTACTCCAGACTAAAAAAAAACCCGACCTAAGGGTTTACAAGTCCCACAAAGAAGAACCACTACTTCAAACCAGCCTTGACTTCGTTTATCGCAAACGAGAAGTACACACACTCCAAAACAGCTGTGACTTCGGTCATCGCAAAAAAGGAGCACTTTCGCTTCAAACTAGCCATGACCTCGGTCATCGCAAAAAAGAAGCAATTATACTTCGAAAGAGCAATGACATATGTCAACGCAAAAAAAGAAGTAAATTAGTTCGCAAAATAAACGAAGTTCAGAGAATGACGAAGTAATAATACTTTGTTATTTATCAAAGCATAAGTATTATAAAGTACAAATAGCCTATTACAACACTAGGGCCGGGGAGGCCTATTGGACGGACTAAAGCTGAGCCAGTTGTTCACAAAGTCTTCACTGGAATTGAAGATCGCGTTGAGCACAGCATCTGGGTCGAATCCTTGACCTCGTCCTCTTCCTCCCCCACGGCCAGTTATGCTCCGACCTGCGGACCGTCCGCCTCGGCGACCTCCAGACACTATAGGTCGAGCCTGTCGAGACTCCACAGCTCGTGTAGGCTGGCGTGCAGCAATAACCGACGTAGAGAGACCGGCTTCATTAACAAATGAGCGATCTCCAACCAGTTGGCACAAAGAGAGATACTTATCCAGGATGACTTGGTAAAAACTAGCAATCCTCTTCAGCTCGACGATCTGTTTATGCAACACAAGCGGCTCGCAGTCAGCTCGCCGACCATAAGCACAACACTTGGTGACGAGCTTCCTGACTTTAGATATCGGGACGCCACCACTTCGCTTCACAAAGATCTCGTAAGCTGCATGCTCTTGCGCCATCTTGCCATTCCCATTGAGTTCGTTGGTCGCCTCCTTCAGTTTGCTTTTTGCCTCCTTCAGTTTGTCTTGAAGAAGAGTATGTCATGCATGGAGTTTATCATATTTGATCTGGGCCGATGTTGCAACACGCTCACACTCCTCAACAGCCCGACCATACTCCTCCTTCCAGTGCATCAGCTCGCTCTCCAGCCCACTCGACGAACTAGGCCCAACTGGAACCATGGCTTCAGATTGATGACACTTGTCCTTCCAAAAAGAGATTTCAGCTTTGGCCTCAAGCGAGTCTAACAGTTCGTTTATAAGTTCAACGAGATGCGATGCATCATATATTTCGGGAAATGGAGACTAATTACAGAAAGCAAAGTAAAATAACGAGCTCAGATGTGTGAAGTAAAAAGTTTTTTATTTCATTAATAACAAAAGCAGTGCCCTAGTGGCACTGTGATTACATAGTGAGCTACGAAAGAGAAAAAATTACAAGGGAGGGGGATCACCAACCCTATCACCCTGATCGGTGGTCACCACCGGCTCTTGAATGGGGCTTTTCCCTTGGACAATTGGGAGAATAGGGCGTCAACCTCATGTCGTGGTTGACCTCAGCAGCTCGCACCACCTCCTCGGTGAGCCGAACTGAAGCGGACTCAAGCTCCTTAAGAAAGGGAAAGTCTTGAAGACCCGCCCATATTTCCTCAGCCAGAGCTCGGTTGTTCGCCTCATCCGATAAGTGCTTGTACCCGTACTTGGCAACGTCCACGTCGGGATAGTCAGTCTTCACGGTTTCCAGCATCTCCACCACCACCGACTCGCCAAGTACACTGCGAGGTTCGACGACAACTCGCCGATTCTCGCAGAGATAAGAAGCCTCTCCGCGAATGACCTAAGCAGGGGCCCTTGATCCGCCACAACATCGGTGGAGAACTGTGCGTACTCGCTCCGAAGGCTGCGGAGCTCCATCTTCAACACCGCCAACGAAGCTTGAGTAGCCTCCTCCGATTTGCGAGCTGTGGCGGCCTCCGCCTCAGCATCCTCTGCCCTCCTGTGGAGAGACTCCCTCTCCTCTTGCGAGCTAAGGGTGGCCTTTGCAGCGGCCCCTCTTTCAAAAGTGAAGCGGCTTGAGCCATCATCTGCTGACTTTTCAGCCAGCATCTGCTCAGCAACCTGCGAAGTAAAGTATCTCACATCAGTCTTCCTAATCAGTTCAATAAAACAAATGATACAAAGCAGGGATACGAACTAAGTTACCTCAAGATATGATAGAGGAAGATCGATAGTGGGTTCGGTAGTAAGGTCGATCTGCGACCTCACCACCGCGGAGACTTTGGAGGGCTATTTGAAGCCATTCTTCATTCGTTTTAGCTCGGGGCCCAGGGCAGATGATGCACTCTCAGCTCGGGGGGACAAAATGTCATCCTGAATCCTTTTCGAGGATGTGGCGGACACGTCCACCCTATCGGCCTCAGCCGGCCTCTTCCTACTCTTCAACTTCAGGACCACTGCGCAACAACAATAAGAAAAGTATATGTTAAAATAGTTCGCCAAGCAGCAGCTCGCTATGATAAGGGTATAGAGAGGCCCTACCCTTCCTCGTCTCCTTCTTAGTAGATGGATCATGAGGGCCAGGCCTCAGTCCGGCGGCTTGGATTAACCTCTCCTTCAGTTCAGGATACTGAAGGGAGACTCGCCAGGCGAACTCAGGCACACTTACATCGGCAGCTCGAAGTAAGAAAAATTTCGAATGCTAATCTTGGACTTTGTTCAGGAGTACGGTCTTAGCCGAAGAGTTCGGTGTCAGGTAGTACCAGCTTGCTGAAGTCTTAAAGAAAGAGAAATTTAAAATCATATCCCGAGTCAGAGGTTGCTTCACCTCTGACTCAAGATATGCGAGGTGACAAAAAGAGTTGGGAGTTATTTGCCCAAGGGGCAGTTCGTATGACGCCAACAACGAAATGTATGCGGAAGGAAAAGGAAATCGAAGACCGCTCCGAAGTGAGTCTTCGTACACGGTGAAAAACCCGTACGGCAGGGCACACGCCCGGTCCGATGGGCCCGGAACAATGAACTTAGCGTTTTCCGGTAGGCTAAACTCACTACATAATTCCCTAATTACAGGAAGCGAAAGGGAAGAATAATACCTGTTCACATTACCCAACCTTACAACAGTCGGGAAAGAAGTATAACCGGGGGTAGCAGACTCTTGCCCTATACGGTGGAATACAACCGGAGTTGTACCATGACCCATAATCTTAAATTTTACTTTTGCCAAAGCAGATTTGGTAGATGAAGACATAATTATTTACTTGTTCGAGTTGTTCGTGTGAAAGAGGAAGAACGGCGTAGCACTGATTCCACCGAAAATCGCAAGTTTGCAGAGAATATTTGCAGAGAAAATGGATGCGAGAGTGAGAAATGAGTCTAATAAGCGTACACGATACGTCTTATAATGGGTGACATTTAGCCTCCCGCATTCCTATTGGTCCACAAACCTCGAAAGCCCAACTGGTGCAATAATTAAAGTAACTGACACTGTCTATACATCAGCTCGGTGACCCTTCACATTCATTTTGGCGACCCTTCACGTTTAGCTCGCTGCCCATCACAACTCACCTCTTTTCAGCAGGGTGTTCTCAATTGACTTCGTCCACCTCAACGAGGGCAACTAGTTCGCAAGCTCATCTTTTCTCAGCGGGGTGTGCTCAATTAACTTCGTCCCCCCCAACAAGGGCAACCAGTTCGCAAGCTCACCTATTTTCATCGGGTGTGCTCAATTGACTTCGTTCACCTCGACGAGGGCAACCAGTTCGCAAGCTCACCTCTTTTCAGCGGGTTGTGCTCAATTGACTTCGTCCACCTCGACGAGGGCAATCAGTTCACGAGCTCACCTCTTTTCAGCGGGGTGTGCTCAATTGACTTCATCCACCTCGACGAGGGCAATCAGTCACAAGCTCACATCTTTTCAGCAGGGTGTGATTTATCCTACATCATATCCTCATCCCTACCTCTCTTTGGGGGATGTGATAGTACATGGCCTAACAGCTAGGCCCAAGCAAGAGGCCCAACAAAGATGGACCTCGAGAAGAGCTCGGTCCAACGCAGTTCAGCCCAAACACAAGGCCAACACAAGATGACAGTCCGGCCCCAACAGAAGGCCCACTCAAATGACAACTCGACCCACTTCGACAACAGTTCGGCCCACAGCTCGACTCCAACACTCTTACACAAGAAGGACTCCTACTCCAAGCCTATCTCGAAGACATATTATAGAGAAATAGAGATTAAGATATCTACAATAAAAAATATATCGATAAAGCCCCAAGGTTATCCGATTTGGGCGTGGACTTTGTATTAGAGAAGGATTCTTCTTGTAAACCTGAAAATAAAGGCGCTAAGATAGAAGGGGGGGATACAATCTCTCAAACCCACATATACTAGAGCAATAAATACTTTTCTCCTCTTCCCCGTGGATGTAGATCTGTCTCAATCGGATCGAACCACGTAAATCCCTTGCGTTCATACTTATTTTTACGTTCTTTGTCATATTAACAAGGCCCAACAAAAGTACGATCGATCAATGTTTATTCTTGAATTGAATGTGTGCAGACTCTTGTAAATTTTAAGAAATCAATCGAGGGAAATCTCGAAGGAGAGGACAGAGGCAGCATGGATTATGCTGCATACACAGTTTAATAGTGTAGGGCTTGTATTTTATCTCGGGTTGTGTTCATTTTTTATTTGGATACCAAACACACATGTTAGCCTGGATAACTATTCCTATTTGACTAATATGGCCTATCAAACAGGGCCTTATTTGAAAATATTTTAGTTTCAGCCGAACCAAAAAAAGATTAAAACATACTATAAGTTTAAATTATTTAACCCATGACCGATATGTTCAATAGTTATGAAATTTTGAAAGACACTATTTTCTTATATAGAATTTTACAAATAAAATTTTGAGCAAATAACCCCTAATGTCATAAACTGTGTAATTAACCCCTTTTACTTGATAAAATTTAATTGATTTATTTTTTAAAATAAAAAAATAAAAAAAATATTATACAAAATATCCAAAAAAATAAAATTAAAAGAATAAGACATATTTATTTTTGTATTGAAAGTAAAATTGAAAAAAAAAGACTAATTAAACACATAAACAACTTAGAGGAATATTACAATATATATCTCCTTAAAGTCAAGAAAACCAACAATTAAAGGTAATTAAAAAAAACACAACTCTAAACTAGTTTTCATGTAATCTCCCTAAGTACTATTTTATCTCTCCAAAACTTTATTCTCTTCTCTTCCAGCTGTTTCATCTCTTTCTAGGGCTCGTTTGGTACATATATAGGGATAAGCGGGGGTAGGTTAAGTGGGGATGAGCCCAAACACTACTTTGTCATGCAAAAGTAACGGGGAGTACAAATAGAAATGTAGGGCGAAACAGTAAAAAGTAGCAGGCCGAAGCAAATTTCCTAGGCTGAAGCAAACTTTAACACTGTTTTCCATCCACAAAAGGGGGACAAAGGGTGATGAGTGGTTTTATCCCCCCTATTGCCCCCCAACCAACAACCCCTTACAATTTGAATTTTTGATTTTTTTTTTCTCTTTCTTATGTCCCTCTGTTTCTCACTTCCACCTAATTTCCATAGATCATACTTTGAAAAAGCTAGCCAACTTTATGTTCGGGAAATAGTACGCCTACATTAAATATCGGTTTCGATAATATCCGACCGAGACTCAAAGTTTACTTCAAAATTTTGGGTGAGTTTGCAACGAGAATTAGGTACTAAGTTACACTTTAACACTGTTTTCCATCCACAGACTGATGGGCACTCCGAACGAACACTTCAGAAGCTTGAGGATATGTTGTGAACCGTAGTTCTCGATCGAGGAGGCCATTGGGAGCCGGTGGTACCCTTGATCAAATTAACCTATAATAATAGTCATCAAGAAACCATAAACATGTCCTCGTTCGAAGCCTTATACAGAAGGAAGTGTATGTTGCCACTCTACTAGGATGAGGTGGGCAAGAGAAAGGTATTAGGTCCCAAAGCGATTGAGGAGATGATAAAAATTATGCGCCAAATTAGAGAACGATTAAAGGACTCTCAAGATAGGCAAAAGACCTACGTGGATAACCGCTGAAGCGAGATCCAATTCAAAGTTGGGGACATGGTAGTTCTGAAAGTGTCTCACTCAAAGGGAATAATAGGATTTGTGGTCAAGGAAAAGCTAAGGCCTTGCTTCGTCGGGACATATGAGATTTTGGAAAGAATAGGTCTTGTGGCTTAATGGTTGGCTCTGCCACCCAACCTCGGAAACGTGCATAACTTTTTCCATGTATCCCAACTTAGAAAATATGTGTATGATCCAAAGCATATCATACGCCAAGAGAAAGTAGCCTTCAAACCCAACCTAAGCTACAAAAGTAAGCACGAAGTGATCTTGGAATGAAAGGTGCTACAACTTATAAATAAGACAATCGGTTAGTAAAAGTGTTATGGAAGGACCACAGGCAATAAGAACCGTCGTAGGAACTTGAAGAAAGATGAAGGAAAGGTACCTCGAGTTGTTTACACAATACATGTCAATTTTATGACAAAATTTGTTTTAGGAGGTAGAGGATGTACTGACCCAATAAAATATATCAGTAAAAGGTGCTTAATATAGTTCATGTTATGAATAATCCACCCTGATTTGTAACTTTAGGTATATTCAGTTCTCTTAACTAAGTTATTCGAACAAGAACGCTTAAGTCATCAGTAATAACTCGACTAAGCTTATCTAAGGTAGAGCAGAGTCCAGTTGGATAATGTGTGGAAAATACTCCATGAGCCACGTCTATATCTCGAACAACTTGAGCCAAGATATCGAATGGGAGTAGACAAGGATGTCCGATTTGTTCCAAGTGATAATTTGGATGTTAAAGATGTAAGAGGTAAGTCAACTAAGGTGTAAGACATCTGTCATCCTCCATGTCTCCCTATTTTTGGTTAAAAGGTGCGTAGGAACTACCAGGTAATCAGTGTCGGGTAGTGTGTAGATTTGAAAGGACAAATGATTGTCTTTCGGACAACTAAGTCTATGACCTAGGGGCATGCTAGTCAAACCCTAGGGTAAACTCCGCATATAAATATCCCTCCTCATCTTTTGCACCAATTATAAAGCTTACGTGCATGGAGAGAGAAAGTAGAAAGAGAAAGAGAGGACCAATGGTAGCAAAGCAGGAGCCAGAGGAGGGAAGGAGAATGATACAAGTTCATGTTGTTTGTAGCCAGTAAGTGTTCTTCCTTTTTTATCTTAGTTTTCCTCTCACTAGTTCTTAAGGAGTCTTAGCATGGCATATTCGAAACTTTCTTCATGAAAAGATCTTGAAAAATGAGAGTCAAAGTGTTCTTGAGAATAAAGAAAAACATATTTGAGTAAAAGCATGAAACTCAGTTAAAAGTGAGCAAGTGCTCATATAATGATGTTTTAAATGAACTAAAGAAAGTTTGCACTTGAGAACAGAATCGCTCGCCAATTAAGATGGACAAGTCATCGCTCGTGTTTTGAGAGTCGCTTTGTCAAAGTGTCGAGCGAGAGTGGCGCTTTGACGAAGGCTCTAGTGAAAGTGGTCACTTTGACAAAGTCTCAAAGCTATAATAAGTAAATTGAGAATATTATTATAAGGGTGGGTCACTTATAGATAGGAGTTAACCAGTTTAAGATCGCACTGCTTCAGGTCAAACGAGGGAGCGGTAACTTGAGCCCTCGACTTTTAAAAGTTCAATAGAGTAAGTGAGTAAGGTTAAAGTTTCAATCATAACAAAACTGTTTACTTAGACGTTAATTTTTTTAAAGTTGTCATGCCATAAAATGCTTTGTGTTTTGTATGACGTCTATCTGCTGTGAAAGAAAGAAAAGTTACTATGAATGTCGGTCCTTCAAGAGTGAGCAGTAATTATGAAAGATTATGATGAAATCTGGCCCTTCGGGAGCGAGCAAGTTAAGGGTGAGCATACGCGAGAGTAAGCAATCCCTTTTCACCAAAATATAGGTGCACGTACCTGGGGTAAGCTGGAATATCTTGTTGACCATTTTCTAGTAGGTTGCTCCGGCATTCTTCAGTCCAAAGGGCATCTTTTTATATGCAAAGACGTCGAAATCGGTGATAAATTTTGTTTTGGATGCATCCTCGTCATTCATCAGGACTTGGTGATATCCCTTGTATAGATCCAAGAAGCTGAAGAGCTCGTAACTGACTAAGGCTTCAACTTTCTTATCGATGTTTGGAAGAGGATAGCAGTCCTTGGGGCAGTTTAAGATCCGTGTAGTTAATGCGTATCCGCCATCCTCCTCCATCTTTCTTGACCATTATCTGGTTGGCTATCCAGTTCGGATACTTGATTTCGGACAATATTCGTGATTTCAGGAGTTGGCGCACCTCGTCATGCATGACTTGGTTCCGTTCTGCTGCAAAGATTCTCTGCATTTAGCTTACCGGTCTGATCCTGGGTTGATGTTGAGCCGGTGTGCAATAATGTCAGGTGCCACCCCTGTCATGTCCAGGGGTGACCAAGCAAAGACGCATCTGTATTCTCTGAGAAGTTGGATGATCTGCTCTCTTAAGTGAGGTACTCCAGCGAAGCCGACCTTGACGACCTTGAGAGGGTCGTCTTCATATAGTGTGACCTCTTCAAGTAGTGTGTCCGATGCAGACGACGTCTTTTCCAGTTCCAACTCCTCGAGCCCCGGTGATTGCTACACCTGTGGGTGTTGTCTTGAGGCCTCAGCTCCTCTTAAGGTGATTTGCATACATGCCTTGGCTCACTTTTGATAACCTCAGATCGTTGTCACTCCTCCCTTAGTGGGGATCTTGATCACCAAATGGTACGTGGAGCATACAGCCATCACTGCGTGTAACCAATCCCTGCCAAGGATGATGTTATAAGGCGAGTAGACCTTCACGACAAAGAACTGTACCATCGTTGCAGAGCTTGTCGGAGCCTTCCCTACTGTCACAGAAAGTCCGATGACTCCTTCCGCATGAGTTTCTTCTTACACAAAACTCCGCAGTGGAAGTGGCGCTAGTGCTAGGCGAACTTCATCAAGTTCCAGCTTATCAAAATAGTTTTTGAACATGATGCTTACCAAGGCCCCGCTGTCGGAGAACACTCGATGGACGAGCTTATTGGCGACCCCGACTTGGATTACTATCGAGTCTTGATGAGGCATCACATCTAGCACCGGGTCGTCATCCGAGAAAACTATTGCCTAGTCCTTCTCCGGCCACTTGTGCGCTGGCTCTTCTGAATGTGGACTTCGACTTTCTTCTTTGAGGGAGGACTTCATCTTTTCAAGAAGGAGCCCTGTAATTGCAATGACGACTCTGTCAAACTGAGGTACGTCATCGTCATCCTCGAGATCCCATCTCGCCTTCTTATCTGTAGAAGGGCCACAACTCCCCCCCCCCCTGTCTTGTCTTTGCTTGCCTTTGTACTGACGTTGGCCTTTAGATCAGTCATTACGTTTATTTTTATCTTAGTACTTCCTTAGCGTGCCTTCTCTGACCAGACTTTCAATGTTTGTGGCAAGGTTTCTGCACTCTTCTGTGTCGTGTCCATGATCATCATGGAAACAACAGTACTTGATTAGGTCGACGCTTCGATGACTTCTTCATTGGGCATGACTTCTGGAACATGTCAGAGTGGAGCTCGTATATTTCTGCCCTTGACTTCGTCAGCGGAGTGTATTGAGGCTGGGGTTTATCTTGACCTGGACGAGGTCCATGCATGGACTGCAAGGGCCCACACTGGAGTCTATCATGAGCGCTTTGCTGACCTCGTCCTTGGTCACCATGATCCTCATCTTTCTTTCTCATCTCAGTTGGCTCAATTTTATCGGCTTCATGCTTTCTTCTATCTCTTCGTCGGCTTTCACAAACCGATCCGCAATGTGCCATAACTCCACATTTGTTTCGGGTTCGCACTGACGATCTCCCTGTATAGTGCAACAGGAAGGATGCAATTCTAGAAGGCCGAAATGATGAGTAAGTCATTTATATCCTCGATTTTTAGGCATTCCTTGTTAAAGCTAGTCACGAAGTCACTGACGGTCTCACCTCGACCTTGATGCACAGTGAGAAGATGAGCCGAAGTGGTTTTCTACTCAGCTTTCTGAAAAAAAACCTTCTATGGAAAGTTGGCATTAGATCTCGGTATGATCCGATACTGTCAAGAGGCAGGCTATCGAACCATCTACGAGCGTTGCTCACCAATAACTCAGGAAGATCTTACACATATTGTAGCGACCCTCTAGACTCACCACAAGGCCGAGCCTCGAGGACACTACCGATCGAGAGTTTGGGTGCGAAAGAGTAATAGGGAGGTTGGTCGGAACTAGGTAAATTAAAAGAGGCCAGTGCAAATTCAAACTAAAATATAAAATTT
>JAOWBJ010000500.1:0-11369 GCA_028566335.1 Monarda citriodora
TAAATAAGAAATGCTTTGTCCCGTCGAAAAAATAAATTTAACGGAGTCTATTGTGCATCATCCCATCGAAGGACGAGGTAAATAAGAAATGCTTTGCTCCGTCAAAAAATAAATTTGACGGAGTCAATTGTGCATCATCCCATCGAAGGACGCGGTAAATAAGAAATGCTTTGCCCCGTCAAAAAATAAATTTGACGAAGTTAATTGTGCATCATCCCGTCGAAGAACGAGGTAAATAAGAACTGCTTTGCTCCGTCAAAAATAAATTTGACGAAGTCAATTGTGCATCATCCCATCGAAGGACGAGGTAAATAAGAAATACTTTGCCCCGTCAAAAAAATAAATTTGACGGAGTCCATTGTACATCATCCCATCAAAGGACGAGGTAAATAAGAAATTATTTGCCCCATTGAAAAAATAAATTTGACGGAGTCCATTGTGCATCATCCCATCGAAGGATGAGGTAAATAAGAAATGCTTTGCCCCGTCAAAAAATAAATTTGACGGAGCCAATTGTGCATCATCCCGTAGAAGAACGAGGTAAATAAGAACTGCTTTACTCCGTCAAAAAATAAATTTGACGGAGTCAATTGTGCATCATCCCATCGAAGGACGAGGTGAATAATAAATGCTTTTCCCCGTTAAAAAATAAATTTAACGAAGTCAATTGTGCATCATCCCGTCGAAGAACGAAGTAAATAAGAGCTATTTTACTACGTTAAAAAATAAATTTGGCGGAGTCAATTGTACATCATCCCATCGAAGGACGAGGTAAATAAGAAATTCTTTGCCCCATCGAAAAAATAAATTTGACGGAGTCCATTGCGCATCTTCCCGTCGAAGAATGAGGTAGTTCGTCTTCGTTATGAAACGAATGTGGTTCGTCTTTTATCTTGAAGTGGCTTGCTTCTGTTTTGCGATGATGGAGTCATCGCTCTTTTGAAGTGGTTTGCTTCTGTTTCGCGATGACGGAGTCATCACTTTTTCGAAGTGGCATGCCTTCTGTTTTGCGATGACTGCGTCATTGCTTTTTCGAAGTGACCTGTTGTTTTGCGATGATGGAGTCATCGCTTTTTCAAAGTATGGGTGCTTCTTCTTTACTATGACCGAAGTCACCGCTGCTTTGAAGCATAGGTACTTCTCGTTTGCGATGACCAAAGTCATGGCTCTTTTGAAGTAGTGAATCTCTTTTTTGGAACTTTATACCCTTATGTCGGGTAAATCTCAGTCCAAGAATTTGTGTTCTGTCGTGTTGTTGTTGCTAGGAAAGGTCTCCTTGCACATGCTTAGTTCGTACTCCATTGAAGTGGAGTTTTAAATATACCCCTAGGAGAAATACACCACTAACTAAATGGGGTTTTCGATCCTTTGAGGTTTATATCAATAGAAATAACATACACAAGTAGGCGGAGTATTTACTTACCAGATAAGTAGGCGGGCTTATACGATCATTTGCCGAGGATTTCTTCAACTCGCCGAGGTGGGCTGTGACGCCGATGAGGGCTGTAGTTGAGGTGGGCTGTGATGCCGAGGTGGGATGTAGCCGAGGTGGGCTGTAGCCCCGAGGTGAGTTGTGATGCCGAGGCCGAGATGGACTGTCATGCCGAGGAGATGGGTTGTGCCTCTGAGGTGATGTATCCTTGTTTTTTTTAAATATAGAGAGAAAAACCCTCCACTGTCCACGAGTTTACTACTCTTTGGAGGATTTGTTGATTAGCGACTATGGTACCTTTAATGAGTGTATTCAGCTCCTCATCTCCATGTATGGCCAGCTGCAGATGACAAGGCATGATACGCTTCAGCTCCTTACTCGCGTTCCCAGCCAACTCCAGCACCTCTGCAATTAAGTATTCGAGAATCGCTGCTGAGTAGACTACAACTATCGTGCCTACCCTTTCATGGGCAGTTGCTCGTGCCTTTAGAAGCCGGTGGATACACCCAACAGGAAACTGTAGACAAGCGCGAGAGGAGCGGAATTCGGTTTGTTCTTATCCTTATCTTTATCCTTGGTTGATCTCGTAGGTCTCACCATAGTTGTTGATTTCCCGTGAAAATTTGACCATAAGCACAAATTTTTAGGTTCCCACAGGCGGCGCCAGTCTTCGATCTTATTTTCGTGGGGAATTTGAATGGTTTGTGGCGAGAATGTAAAATAACACAAGGGATTTACGTGGTTCGATCCATTGAGAGAGATCTACGTCCATGGAGCAAGAGTGTATGGATCTTTTATTACTTGAGGCTATGGCCGTTACAATTTGTCCTCCCCTTCTCAATCTATCCTAGCCCCTATTTATAGGTATGTATTTGGAGTTTGACTTTAATACAAAGTCTTCTCCCACATGAACTCTAACACACAATTATGATATACATGGACTCTTTGGACTTATCTCTATCTTTTATGATATACATCTGAATCTTTATCTCTCTCTATAATATGTCTTCGAGATTGAGTTGGAGTAGGAGTCCGTTTGTGTTGGGGTCGAGCTGGGATGGGCCGACCAGTGGTTTGAGTGCGCATTGTGTTTGGGCCGAGCTCATATTGGTGGCAAACTATGTTGGGTCCCTAGCTCGGGCCTAGCTGTTAGTACGAGTTTAAGCTCATCCACCAAGCTCATGTACTATCACATTAATTCAGGCTTTTTTACCGAAATTTAGTACGAGTTTAAGCTCATCCACTTCGATTTATTTTTTACATTTTACTAACTCATAGCGTTGTTTGGTATCCATATACGTATATCAGATGTGATAATTAAAATAGCTCATGCCCATACATTATATTTAATATATGGATATCAAATTGATTCTTTGATATACTTTTTTTTAAAAATCATTTTTCACATATTTGTATATACTCGTTTCACTGCAGGTATCATTTTTTCTTTTTCGCTACCCCTTCCAATTTCCCCTTCCGCCTCTTTTTATTTTTTGTTGCCTCTCTTCCAATTTACCTTCAATTTTCAAGACGATTTGTTTCGGGTAATTTTCTTTCCAATCTATTAATTCTTTTTTTTTTAGTCGATGATGTTATTTGGGAACTTAGGCTAGTCCCAATGGGGAGGGCACATCGGGTGGACGCTCCACCTCCGACGTACGGAGCATTCGAACGCAGGGGTGGACGCTCCACCTCCGACGTACGGAGCATTCGAACGCATGGGTGGACGCTCCACCTCCGACGTACGGAGCATTCGAACGCAGGGGTGGACGCCACTGCAGGTGTTGCGGATGCTCCGGAGGACGCTCATCCTGGACGCTCGATTTTTTTTTTAATTCAAAAAATACATTTTCATCTCCTATAAATACATCTTCAACCCACTTCATTCACACACCACAAATCATATCTTCATTCATTCACAATTTCTACATTTTTCATTTTCAACTCCTACATTTTATCTTCAAATGGGTGGTGGTCCAATTGTTGAACAATCGGGAGAAGTCGCAGTCTCTGATCATATTGACGCGCTCCTGAAGGAAGTTGAAAACAATATGGTGCGCATGAGAAGCAAAGCATTAAGTGAAGAACTCATGAAAAAGCTCGATACGAGCCATATGATGGAAGAGGAGCGAACTATTCATTCTCTATTTTTGGAGAAATTGTATGCCATCTCCGCAAAAAAAATGAATATGTTTGCAATGTAATTTAATTTGAATTTTAATGTAATTTTTTATTTTCAATAAAATAAAATATTTTTAATTTTGTGTTTATGAAATTAAATTAATAAAATAAAAAATCCAAAATAATTAAAATAATAATAAAAATGGAAGAGAGTCTAGAATGTTGCTGGAGCTCGTAACGGGGAGAGTCCAGGATGGGCAATCTTATAATGTGATTAATTTATTGCAAGTTCTTTTCCTACTTATCTTGATTTATCATTGACCGAAATCTCTTCTTGTTTTTTCTTTCCTTCATATTATTTTTGTATTTTCTACAGTTTCAATTAAGGAATTCTTCTGGGTTCTTGCGGCAAAAGATATTACTACCTTCATTCCATAGGCCAATTTTTTTAATAGTTCATCTTATGATAATAGACCATTTTCCTACAATGACAAAAAATATTTGGCTATAATTAATTCTCTCATCAGAATTAATTTCAGCCACAAATTTTTCTATTTTATTCACACTTTTACAACACATTTTCTTGTACTAGCCAACTTAGGCTTATTACTATGAGATTGAGTGAGGTAGTATTACCACTGTATTAGATTCATTGGCGGCTAATAGCGTACATATTACGTTCAAGAGTTTAAATAAGCTTTTCCAAATAACATTAGCGAAACGGACCAGTATTTTATGTCATGAGCAATGCAGCAGATTTGGAGGAGAAGGCGGATGATATGGAGGTGGAGTTAGGGTTTCGTCAAGAGGGAGGATTGAATCTGCAGAATCATGAAGTGGAAGAGACGGGTTTGAAAAAGAAAGGCCGGATCTCGGCCGTACACGTGTCGAAATTGGGTGGAGTGGCGAGTTGCAAAAGTCGTGTTTGAGGAGTAGCGCTTTTAGTATTCCGAATTATTGTTTATTTGCTTTTAGTTTTATATTTCGTGAATTGTTTTTTGTATTTTGGGTCATACCGGGTTTTCTTGTTGGTTCTTTCCCGGTTTAGGATTTTTAGGTCGAACCAACCAGGGTCCTTAGTATTTTATGGGAGAAACGTTTGTTTGTTGATCAAGAAATGAAAATTCTATTCTCTCCCAATTTCTCTCTTCTTTTCCTTCCTTTTCTACTCATCATTTCTTCACTATCCAGATTACAAATCAGTTGCAATTTATCACAATTATACAACAATTACATTAGCCCATATCTACAAACTACTCGATTGTGCTAGCGATCATCTTGATCGCTACAATTGGTATCATCCGGAGATCCTATCAATGGCGGACAATACTCGTTTGAAGGAGCTACAGAAAGCTCAGGAACTGTTGGATCAGACACTTACGGCTGAGTCTGTAACTCGTGCTGCGCTGGAGGAAAAAATTGCAGAAAAGTTAGCAGGTATTGATCAAAAATTCTCCACAACTCTAGCTGATATTGAGATGCAACTTAGCAACTTACAGTCGGGGTCGAATTCGGGAGGATCATCCATATTAGGATCTGGTCCAGGGGGATCCAGATCTGGGCAGAATTTAGTGCACACGCCTTTACCGAGAATTGATTTTCCTTCCTTCGATGGATCTAACCCGCGAGCCTGGAATTTAAAATGCAATAGTTATTTTAAACTTATGCCTACAATGTCAGATGTTCAACGAGTTAACATGGCAACTATGCATTTTGAAGGGAAAACATTATTGTGGTTTCAAAACTTACAGTTGGGGGATTTAGTTCTGTCATGGCGACAGTCTGTTGAGTTGGTCTCTTCTCGATTTGAAGATCTGCGGGCATCTAATATAATAGTTGAATTTAACAAGTTGAGACAGTCTAGTTCTTATGATGTTTATGTGGAAAGATTTGAAGAGCTTAGAGCTTGCTTACTTGTTGAGGACTCTAGCCATTTCACTGATGGATACTTTATTGCTAGTTTCCTTAGTGGGTTGATGGAGGAACTACAATTTCACACAAATGTTCCATCCACAGTCACTGGAGGAAGCTATTGACCTGGGCAGAAAACAATTGGCCACCCTAGAGGCCATCACCAGAAGGATTTCACCTAAATCCCGACCTCTATCCAATTTCCAAACACCTTACAAACGTTCTGACATGTCACCTACATTACACCCACAGTCAGATAAACCACAATCATTTCAACCCTCTAAACATATCACTGAACTCCTTACCTCTGCTGAAATGGCTGCTAGAAGGGAGAAGGGGCTATGCTACAATTGTGATGAGAGGTTTGTTCAGGGGCACAGGTGTAAGCACAGAATTATGTATATTGGTATGACTGAGGAAGAAGAGAATTTGTATTTTGCTGAGAAGGAATCTGTGGAAGAGACTCAGGATATTTCTGATGTAGAAGAGATTCAAATGTCCTTACATTCTTTGATGGGTGAAGGAGGTACCACTACCATGAGGGTCATTGGGGAAATGGGACAACATAGGCTGAACATCCTTTTGGATATAGGTAGCACTCTAAGTTTTCTTAGAGAAGAAACTGCACATAAGTTGGGGTGTGTGGTGGAGAAGGACAAACCAGTGTTAGTCCGAGTAGCAAATGGACAGAAATTGCTTAGTGATAAGAAGGCTACTAATTTTACTTGGACTGTCCAGGGTCATGAATTTAAATACTCACCAAGGTTATTAAAGAATGAAGGTTGTGATATGATCTTGGGTGGTGATTGGTTAAGATTTTGTACCCCCATTGAATTAGATTACAATGATGTGCACTTCACTGTTCAATTACATGGGAAGTGAGTTAAGTTACAGGCTCTTACTTCAGTGAAGGATTGTAAGTTAATCAGTGGTCATGTTCTTACTTGTTTGATGCATCAGGACTTAGACACTGTTGAGGAAATATTTCTTTTACAGAAGGACAGTTCCAATTCAGATTCTGCAATGGCTGTTGAGCCATTACTTGAGGAGTTTAAGGATGATTTTGAAGAACCAGTGGGACTTCCATCATCTAGGGGTGTGGAACATCATATTACTCTCAAAGATGGAAGTATTCCCAAACACCAATATCCTTATAGGGCTTCACACACCCATAAGGATGAGATAGAGAAGATAGTGAAGGACATGTTAGCAGCTGGGATCATACAACACAGTAGGAGCCCATTTGCCTCCCCAGTTATACTTGTTAAGAAAAAAGATAACACATGGAGAATGTGTGTGGATTACAGGTACCTTAATTCCTTGACTATCAAACATGATTACCCAATTCCAGTTATTGATGAGTTACTTGATGAATTATTTGGGGCAAAATTCTTTTCCAAAATTGATTTGAGATCTGGTTATTTTCAAATTCTGATGAAAGCTGAGGATAGATTTTTAACTGCTTTCAGTACCCATCATGGGCACTTTGAATTTCTTGTTATGCCTTTTGGGCTATGCAATGCCCCAGCTACCTTCCAGTCACTTATGAACAGAATATTCAATTCTTGTCTCAGAAAGTTTGTGTTAGTGTTCTTTGATGATATTCTGATTTACAGTAAGACCTTGGAGGATCACTTACTTCATCTTAGATCAGTTCTGGAGATTTTAAGGATTAATGTGTTGTTTGCTAAAAGAAGTAAGTGTAGTTTTGGTCAGGCCAAGATTGAATACTTGGGCCATATTATTACTGCTGAAGGGGTTTCTACTGACCCAGAAAAAATCTCATGTATGGTTTCATGGCCTGTTCCTAAAACTGTGAAGCAATTGAGGGGTTTTTTAGGGTTAACTGGCTATTACAGAAAGTTTGTCCAGAATTATGGATTGATAAGCAGTCCTTTGACTGCCCTTTTGAAGAAAGATTGTTTTGTGTGGAGTGAGGAGGCTGGTATAGCCTTTGAAACTCTAAAAAGGGCTATGACATCAGCACCAGTCCTGGCTTTGCCAGATTTTTCAGTTCCATTTGTTCTGGAAACTGATGCCAGTGGGAAGGGCATTGGTGCTGTATTAATGCAAAGAGGAAGGCCTATTGCTTTTATGAGCAAAGCCTTGGGGATAAGGAATCAGGCCCTCTCAATATATGAAAGGGAGTTTTTGGCTGTTATAGTTGCTGTACAGAAGTGGAGAACATATCTTCAAGGCCACAAGTTTATTATAAAAACAGATCAGCAAGCATTGAAATTCCTATTGGATCAAAAGTCTATGAATCCAACACAGCAAAGATGGTTGACAAAATTACTGGGATTACACTATGAGATTCAGTTTAAAAGTGGAGTGGATAACAGAGTAGCAGATGCCTTATCCAGATCCCCTGCCTTTTATGAAGACTGCACAGCTATTTCAACGGTATCACCTCTTTGGGTTCAAAGAGTGATACATAGCTATGCTGGGGATGGAGAAGTTACTAAGATTCTCTCTGCCAAAGCTATTGATCCTGCCTCATTCCCAGAGTACAGTGTACAGGAGGGGATTTTAAGATACAAGGGAAAGGTGGTTATAGGTTCAGACTCTGAATTGAGGGATTCAATTTTGCATGAAGTCCATGGGTCCTCAGGAGGAGGACACTCAGGAATACAAGCAACTTATATGAGGCTCAAGGCCTGTTTTTTTTGGAAGGGTATGAAAACAGCAGTTATTAAAGCTATTCAATCATGTGAAGTATGCCAAAGGAATAAGCCTTTACCTGGTCACTTACCTGGTCTATTGCAACCACTGCCCATTCCAGAAGTAGCTTGGACCCACATATCATTGGATTTCATTGAGGGTTTGCCCATGTCAAAAGGAAAAACAGTTATATTAGTTGTGGTGGACAGATTGACAAAATATGCTCATTTTCTACCCCTATCACACCCATTCACAGCAGAGACAGTTGCTCAGGTGTTTTTGGACACAATTTACAAGTTACATGGCCCCCCTGTGTCTATAGTCTCAGATAGGGATAAAGTGTTCACTAGCTCATTCTGGAAATCTTTGTTCAAGCTTATGGGAACTACATTACTCTTTTCTTCGGCCTACCATCCAGAAACAGATGGCCAAACCGAAAGAGTAAATCAGTGTCTGGAAAATTATTTACGGTGCATGACAAGTGATAATCCCAGATCTTGGTGTAAATGGCTTTCATTGGCAGAATATTGGTATAACACATGTTATCATTCTAGCTTAAAGGTTTCTCCTTTTCAAGCTTTATATGGTTATGCTCCCTCACAGTTATCTCTAGATGTTTATTTGGGCAATTCTACAGATGATGCTACCAGTTTAATGCATGACAGGCAAGCTTTTCTTCAAAGGCTTAAGGAGAATTTATTGCATGCTCAAGAAAGGATGAAGTTTTTTGCAGATCGAAACAGAGTGGAAAAGGAGTTCCAGGTGGGAGAATTTGTTTTCGTCAAGCTTCAACCCTACCGACAGACGTCGGTAGCCCTTAGGAAGAATATGAAGCTATCGGCCAAATTCTATGGTCCATATGAAATTCTGGAGAGAATCGGAAAAGTTGCGTATCGCCTAGATCTACCCCCCTCATCGAAGATCCACCCAGTTTTTCACATCTCAAAACTTAGAAAATTTTTGCAGAAAGGAATGGTACCTGCGTCTGTTCTTCCGGAGTCCGATGAAGCTGGTGTCTTCAAGATCGAACCTTTTGCGGTCCTCGACCGCCGTTTTACTCCTCGCAAGGGTTCTTCCATTATCCAGTGGAAGGTGCAGTGGTCATCTTTCTGGCCTAGCGATGTTACTTGGGAAGACGCTTCTTTTCTGAGGAAACACTTTAAACTCACCGATCCTTGGGGACAAGGATCTCTTTCCGACGGGGGTAATGTCATGAGCAGTGTGGCAGAATCGGAGGAGAAGGCGGATGGTGTGGATGGTGTGCAGAAGGAGTTAGGGTTTCGTCAATTTGGGGGCGTGAATCTGCAGGAGAGTCAAATGGAGGAGATGGGTTTGAGGAAGGTGGGCGAGATCCCAGCCGTACACGTGTCAAAATCTGGAGGAGCCGCGAGTGGCTGAAGTCGTGTTTTTGAGAATTGCGTTTTTAGTTTCATGAACTTTGTTTATTTACTTGAAGTTTTATATTTCGTGTGTTATTTTTCGTATTTTGGGTCGTAACCGGGTTTTCTTGTTGGTTCTTTCCCGGTTTAGGATTTTTAGGTCGAACCAACCAGGGTCCTTAGTTTTATGGGAGAAACGTTTGTTTGTTTGGCAAGAAATGAAAATTCTATTCTCTCCCAAATTCTCTCTATCCTCTCTTCCCTTTCTTCTCATCATTTCTTCATTATCCAGATCTCATACAATCCATTACAATCCATACAAATTACATAGCAATTACACCAACCCATACATACAAACAATACATTTGTGCTAGCGAATGTTCTAATCGCTACAATTGGTATCATCCGGAGATCCTAGCCATGGCGGACAATACTCGTTTGAAGGAGCTGCAGAAAGCTCAGGAACTGCTGGATCAGACACTTAAGGCTGAATCTGTCACTCGTGCTGCGCTGGAAGAAAAAATTGCAGAAAGGTTAGCAGGTATTGATCAAAAATTCTCCACAACTCTAGCTGAAATTCAGATACAGCTTAGCAACTTACAGTCGGGGTCGAATTCGGGAGGATCGTCCATATTAGGATCGGGTCCAGGGGGATCCAGATCTGGGCAGAATATGGTGCACACGCCCTTACCGAGAATTGATTTTCCTTCCTTCGATGGATCTAATCCGAGAGCCTGGAATTTAAAATGCAATAGTTATTTTAAACTTATGCCTACAATGTCTGATGTTCAACGTGTTAATATGGCAACTATGCATTTCGAGGGTAAAGCATTGTTATGGTTTCAAAACTTACAGTTGGGGGATTTGGTTCTGTCATGGCGACAGTTTGTTGAGTTGGTTTCTTCTCGATTTGAAGATCTGCGGGCATCAAATATAATAGTTGAATTTAACAAGTTACGGCAGTCTGGGTCTTATGATGTTTATGTAGAGAGATTTGAGGAGCTTAGAGCCTGCTTACTTGTTGAGGACTCTAGCCGCTTCACTGATGAGTACTTTATTGCTAGTTTTCTTAGTGGGTTGACAGATGAACTAAGAAACTTTATACAGATGTTCCACCCACAGTCACTGGAGGAGGCTATTGATCTGGGTAGGAAACAATTGGCCACCCTAGAGGCCATCACCAGAAGGATTTCACCTAAATCCAGACCTATTTCCAATTACCAAACACCTTACAAACGTTCTGACCTGTCACTTACACCAAACCCACAGTCAGATAAACAACAATCTTTTTCACCCTCTAAACCTATTACTAAACTTCTCACCTCTGCTGAAATGGCTGCTAGAAGAGAGAAGGGGCTGTGCTACAATTGTGATGAGAGGTTTGTTCCAGGGCACAGATGTAAACACAGAATCATGTATATTGGAATGACTGAAGAAGAAGAGAATTTATATCTCAGTGAGAAGGAAACTGTGGAGGAGAATCAGGATATATCTGATGTGGAGGAGATTCAAATGTCCTTACATTCTTTGATGGGTGAAGGAGGTACTACTACCATGAGGGTCATTGGAGAAGTAGGACAGCACAGGCTTAATATTCTTCTGGATACAGGTAGCACTCTAAGTTTTCTTAGAGAGGAAACTGCAAAGAAGTTGGGGTGTGTGGTGGAGAAAGACAGACCAGTGTTAGTTCGAGTAGCAAATGGCCAGAAGTTGTTGAGTGATAAGAAGGCCACAAATTTTGTTTGGACTGTTCAGGGTCATGAATTTAAATACTCACCAAGGTTATTGAAAAATGAAGGTTGTGATATGATCTTGGGTGGTGATTGGCTAAGATTTTGCACTCCCATTGAATTAGACTACAATGA
>JAOWBJ010000714.1:0-11363 GCA_028566335.1 Monarda citriodora
AGTAAAACAAATACTACTATAATAAAATGAAATAGCATATTCCGCTCTTTTAACGCATGCGAGACTTTGCACATCCAGCCAAATTTGAATTTTAGGATTCGAACAAGTTGGGTGTATTTTATTAAAATTCACAACTTAATTGGTTAATCATGTGAGTTGTAGAGGTGTCCAAAATAATCGGAACAGAATCGGAATCGTTGGTTTCTAATCGAAATTGTCGGTTTCAGAATTGGAATCGGAACAGACGGTTCGGTTTCTGTTCCTCAAATATGGAACCAGAATCGACGTTTCTGTTCCGGTGTTCCGGTTAAGAACCGGAATAGAACCATTTTATTTTAATATTTTTTACTTTTATTTTATTTTATATATCAATCAGGCGGAGGTCACCGACGACTCGTCCTATCACACCTCCAGACGGAGGTCACCTAACCCCAAGGCTCACACACACCTTCTTTATTTTGGATAAATCATTCAGCATATTAGAAGGGAGGTTCGAACCTAAGACCTCTTAACGGAGGCCCCTTGATATCTTACTATTGTGACCGCTAGGCCACAAACGCCGGAGGATAGTTGCAGTAAGTTGAAACGCTGAAATTTTCCCAAATGCAAAGTACCGAGTATTATTTCTATATTGAATTCCCCTAATCTATACTACTACCTTCATCTCATTAAATTAGTTTTACTTTCCTTTTTTAGTTTATCTCACTTATTAGCCTCATTTCCTCAAAGAACAAAAAAAAATGTGGTTACAATTAATTATCTCTCCTCCAAGATTAATTACAACTACACATCTCACTTTCTTTGGTTTACATGCAAACCCAAAAATGACTTATATAGTGAGATGGGAGTAGTACTATATAATAATTATTCACCCAAAAAATAGAAACTTACACATGTGCAAAATGTCCAAAATACCCCCGCATCCTCCAAAAATAGAATGTGATGTACAATACTGATCCGGGTTCGATTCCTGACAGGTGCATTTATTTTTTCTTTAATTCTATTTCTGTACTTACTCTCACTGTAATTTTTATTTTTAATTTACTTAACAAATTCTTTCACATTCTAATACAAATACAATTTATATTTATTTTTTCCTACCACAACACGCGGACATCACACTAATTCTTAATAATTGATATCATGGTTAAGACTCAAAAATAGGAGTGGTATTATTAGCTCTTGAGATGCTGGTCACAGCAAATCAACAAAATAATAAAAATATATCGTAAAAGAATAGCAGGCGCGTGGTGTGATGGATACAATTAAAATTGAATTAAGATAGTTAACGTTAACAAGAATAATATTAGTACCAATTCATTCAATTTGTTAAAAAAAATACTCATATGTGCCACATAAGATTTTTGCAAAACTAATCGTTTCCTTTTAAGTAATATATTCAACAAAATAAATATTAATTAAATTAAAATTCTAAATAAAAAATATAACTACCTATTCGACCAATTAATTAATCGGCTAAATTAAATCGGTGGTGTAAAGGATGGAAAAAAAGTGCCCATTGAATATTTATAGGCTTTAGATTGAAGTTTTATTTAAAAAAACGACGTGTGATGGAAGATTTATCATAATTGTAGTATGAATATGATAGAGTTGTACATTTTCACAAAAAAAACATCTCGTCTCACAAAAAGGTGGTTACTATTTTTGTACATTTCAAGGATATTTTGGTCGTTTCACATATCACGAATGCGTAACTATTTCTATTTTGGGGTGAATAATTATTATATAGTAGTATAGATAAGATTACGGATTATGATCTTCTATTGCATTTCGGTGTTGTATATCATATAGCACTGTTGGATGCTTGTTAAGTATTAGCTCCATCTCATTAGTATAGTCTTGGTTTGACCGGGCATGCAAACCAAGAAAAGTGAGATATGTGGTTATAATTAATTATAAGGAGAGAAAGTTAATTGTAGCCACATATTTTTTGTCATTTTAGGAAGAAGACTAATAAATGAGATGGATCGAAGAGGAAAGCAGGACTAATCTAATGAGATAGAAGTAGTATTTAAGATATTTTCTAAATCACCAATGATAAAAATCAAATGCAAAAATGTTAATTTATGAAACATTTTTAACACGTGACGGAACATCTAACGGTGCAATAGGACATGCAATACCAAGAATGCAATAGAGGATCTCAATACCGAGATTACACTATGGGGGTGTTTGCTTTCCATGACATCATGGGATAGTTCTCATTAACAGGGCTTTATACGGTGTTTGCTTTCCATGATTGGGATACAGGCCGGCCCGTGTAATTTTTCGGGCCCGGGATGAAAAACTACTGTGCACGCTTACAAACCTGTCGGTGCCCCCCCCCCCCCAGTTTAATTTTTGACTCGCAACAGTAACCGAGATTTTGAATGAACAAAGTCCGTTTTGCCCTCAAATTGGCTGGCTTACGGGATAAGATTTTGGGAACCCTACCATTTCACAATCGTTTTCTCTGCTTCAATCGTTTGCCCCTCATCGGCTTCAATAGCGGTCTCCGGTAAGATCCACACTTTGTACAGAATACTTGCCAGTTTACAAACGTTTTGATTCTTATCTATGTGATTTCGTACATTCAGGTCGGTACGCGCACTCCGGAAACAACTCCTCCGCCTTTGTAGCTCCGAACCAGGTAATTTTTCTCCATCTGTTCGTTACTCCCAGCTTAAATCGAGGAGATATACTCTTTTCTTGGCCGTGTTTTTTATCTTCTGGGGTTATTTTGTTCTGGTGAAATTAATTTTTTTTTAACTATGCGTCTGTTAACTTCGTCTCATCTCTGTTGATTTTTTCTAAAATTTCTGCAAGCATGCCGTGAAATTTGGAGGAGATTTTCTTGATTAATGTGTCCAGTAATATTCGTAATTAATTTGTGAATGTGTCCAGTAATATTCGCTTTATAATTTTGTTGATATCTTGCAATGTGGTTGACCACTGGCCCTCGATTTAATCGTTATTCTGTATTACCAAATTCCAGATGTTCGAATTCTTGTTCTGTATTGAATACTACATATGCTGTTCAAATCTTACCAACATGCTTGTGTTATGAAATTGTTAGATAAGTGCCGCATATGTACTGGGCATTGCAATTTAAATCTTGATTCTTCATATAAACGTGTCTACATGATTAATTTTGTGTAGCCATATAGATCTTAAAGTTCAGATTAAAGTTCATTTTTGTTATTGTTTTTAATCAGATCTTCATAGTGCCATATTTGGCCCTTTTTTTTCTAAACTAGTTGAGTTTGTTTTCTTTAGCTATGTCGTCTTCCAATCTCGATCCGGAGATTGCTATGTCCTTCCTGCAATTTGTACAAGAGGACGATTTTTTGCAAATTTTGTCGATAGTTATATTCGCTTTTTTCGTGGTTGGGAGGAAAAGAAAGAGGTTCGAGTTAGGGAGGCATTACTCATTAATTGAAAGAATACCTACGCAAGTTAAACACTTGACTAGGCTTATAGGAGTAACCAATGCATATTGCATTGCTAATTTGCGAATGGATCGAAATACATTTGGTCGCTTAGTGCTGCTATTGCGTGAGGTGGGGGGGTTACAGATGGGAGATTTGTTTCTGTAGAAGAACAAATTGCAACCTTCCTTAGTATTCTCGCACATCACAAAAAAAATAGGGTCGTAGGGTTTGATTATTGGCGTTCAGGACAAACTATATCAAAGTATGTCCGTCGTGTTTTGAGAGCAGTTATCAAGTTACACGGGATTCTATTGGTGAAGCCAGATCCAGTTGCTAATGATTCCACTGATTCCAGATGGAAGTGGTTTCAGGTACTGCATAATGAAAGGTTACGGGGTTTTTAGTCTACGGGTGTTAAGTGTTCAATTTCCATAATATAATTCTCCAAAAAATTGTAATTGATTATTTTTTGTTATTCTATGCTCGAAAACAAGGGATGCCTAGGTGCATTAGATGGAACCTATATTAGTGTACGCGTTCCAAGTGCGGACACACCCCGCTACCGCACCCGAAAGGGGCAGATCTCTACAAATACGTTGGCCGTTTGTGACCGAAATTTGAGATTCGTTTATGTTCTTCCGGGTTGGGAAGGTTCGGCAGCAGACTCGAGGGTATTAAAGGATGCGATTAATCGCGGCCAAGGCTTGAAAGTGCCAAGGGGTAGGTCTTGGATGTGCATAGACTGTCAGATATAAATATTTTACATATGCTATGTGCGATCTAAACTATGTATTGTATATGTCTAGGTAATTACTATCTAGCGGACAACGGTTACGCAAATTCGGAAGGTTTCTTGACCCCTTACCGTGGTGTACGCTATCATTTGAAGGAATGGGGACCCCAGAATGTAATGCCTGCAAATCATCGAGAAATTTTCAACATGAGGCATTCCAAGGCACGCAACGTGATTGAGCGGGCTTTCGGAATAATGAAAATGCGTTGGGGCATTCTTAGATCCCCTTCTTTCTACCCACTTCGTTATCAAATCCCTATCATAGCTGCATGTTTCTTGCTCCACAACTTCATACGAAGTGAAATGGAGGTTGATCCAATTGAAGAACTGCTAGATGGGAATGATAATGCAGACCTCGAACAAGATAACGATGAAGAAGAAGTAGAGTACATCGATGTCGTGGAAACTTCGAACGAGTGGACGGCCTTTCGAGATGGAATTGCATTGTCTATGTGGAATCAGGCTGCGTAGAGATTAGGGATTGTATGTAGTAACCAAACTGTTTTTAATTTTCCAGTGTTGTTACCATAACTTTATTTTATGTTTTCTTCTTTGAATATTATTCATTTATGTTATCACTATTGTTATGTGTGTGCTATATTTCCAATTTAAAAATATGCTCACTGTTTAACGCATTCAATATAAAATTGCAATCGTGCTATTGGATTTTGATTTATACAATACTCAGTACGAAGATGTTGAAGACCGAGTGGAAGACCCACAAAGCTATCCCTGTTTGTGCATGCAACTACGGGAAGATGTCATTGAAATACGCTGGTCCCCAATCAGACAACCCGGGTCGGTTCTACTACAAATGTCCGGTGGGCTTGAAGCACGAGAAAAGGTTCCTGTGGTGCGATGAATTCCACAAACACGACCCAATAAATGAGAAGCCAGAGTATGTGGTTTCTCAAGATTTGCAGCATTCATTCGGTGCATCATACATCGAAGAGTCTGCAACCTCAATTCCACCATCAAACGGTCTTCGTGCAACTCAAAGTGAAGATGCAAGTTTGATACGCTCCAATGTAGATCGACAAATCGCATTCATGTTCATGGCGATTGTGTTCTTCTTATTTGGGCTAGTTGTTGGCAAGTTGTTCTAGTTACGCATATCTTGTTTATTTTAACTAGTGTGTTGCCATGTTCTTTGATCAAAAAACCTATGCTACTTACTTAAACACATTATAAATTATGGCGCGATTAGTTGTATCCAGCAATTCTACTTAAACACATTTTAAATATTATTGCGCGATTAGTTGTGTCTAACACATTATAAATTATTTTAGAACTCTTTAAGCTTTCTCATTTAATTTCTTTGAAATTGTATCGGTTTTATGATTACTATACAGTGTTTAATACCGACATTTTCTTAAGGAAATATTAGTATTTTATTTCGTGAATCTTGCTATTTGACTGCACGGTCATTAGAAAGATTGTATGATACCCCAAATCAATAATTTAAATGGAACCTAATTTATTCTGCATTGTTCGAAAAAAACTTTGATATTCAATATAATAAATTTTTGTTTCTTATAAAAAATAAATCATAATAATACGTACGTTTTAGAAAAACACCGAACATTGCATTCAAAATACCCCATTACAAATGCATTTAGGTTCCAACAACATAGAAATATTTAACAATACACAATACTAGATAGCATAGTCGATAAGTAGGCAAAATAAGAACTACGTAGTCCCATAGATTTCCATACACCCTAAACAACCCTAGTCGATCACAATGACTTCGCGTCCATCATCGTCAACCACAACATCATGAAGAACTGGCTCGTCAACTTCCTTCTCTTTTTCATAGTATGCCACTAACTCCGGTGGCAACCATGATACATTTCGAAGGAACACAGCCTTAAGCATCACGACAGGCCCGATCGTGTCCATTACTTCGAAGAAACAAGCGTCGTCCTTCCGCAGTTTGTTATCTCTAACAAACACCTTCCAATCGCGAGGTCTAAACCTCCGAAAACGTCCGCTTCGATAGTACTCCAGATCCCAAGTCTTGCCACCATGAGATACAACAGCCTTCTTCGTTCCGTCCGGAATCTTCTCCACAACGTTCCGGGCAAGGTTCTTGTGCAAAAATTGTGCCACGATTTAGTTAGTTAATAAGTTGAAAAGATAATTATAATACGAAAAGCAAGAACACGAAGTTCATAAGTTACGTTACCAAAGTGTATGACCCACTGACATGCGACCTAGCAAGGATGATGTCGAAAAACGGCTTTTCACCGGACAAGACGCAGGGGTCGTCAACAACTACAAATTTTACAGTTAATTAGTATGTGTGGTAAAGGTTTCTTCATGAACATGATTCCCAAGCTTGAGGCAAAACTTATATGTGGTTAATATATGTGTATGATTAAACATTTGCTTACCTCCTTCGGGAGCCTTTGGATATGGGGAGTATTCAATGCTACTGCTGCCCGAACCCATGAGCTTGGAAACGTCTACGTAAATAAACATATTCAGTAAAATGTGAATATGACAAACCAAAATGCCAAAAGGGAAATGCATAGTTAACGATCCATCGCGTATCTCCTTTACCTGAATTCGGAGAAGCTTCGTCTTTTGATGTACCGCTACCAGTGACCATGTAATATTAGTTAGTTAATATACGGCATTACTTATAATATAACCCCATTCTAAATAACTATCATAGAATGCAGTGGCAGAAATTAGATTAGAAGACGAAAAGCAATAACAGTGCACAATTTATAAGTTATTCATGTGATAAGTTCATGTCGTAAACATAAAATAATAGACAAGTTATAGATAACAAGGACGATACCCATAAAACCGTATATCGGTTAATTGTAATAAGTTACAACGACAGATGCAGATATATGTTTTGCTAACACAAAATGGAATGGACAAACATGAGCCTCATCCCGTAGGCCAAAACAGACACATAATTAACTTGAGCCTCATCCAGTAGGCAAAATGAGAGACAAACACGAGCGTTTTTCTTCGCTAGACTGCAGTCGTAATAGGCAAAATAAGGTAGTTAGGGAGTTGGAACAAACTAAGCATTCAAGATTCTCTCCACATAAGCAGGCCGAGCCTCATCCTCCAAGCCCAGAAACAGATCCATGCATTCGGGCATCCTCAGTAGCTTCTCACCAGCTTCGAACATTTCAGTCAATGACAGACCCTCAATCTGTTTGAGAAGAGGCCAGACAACTGCTCCACTGGTCTTGGGAGCCTCGGGTTTCTTGGCAAAAGTAGCGGTGAATTTATCATACTTTGCGGTGTTAGCCGATTGTATGTCACCCACTATGTCCACCAAAGATGATAAACTATCTTCGAAGTGCCTGCGCTTCTTCTTTTGGCCACGACTGTCAGGAGAGATATTGGACTGCCCCACACTGTCCTCTGCCGTATCTGGAGTGGCTTCATGAAACCCATCCACTTTGACATTCTGAGATCGCTTTCCTGCTCCACGATTAGATACTTCCGGTTCGTCCTGCATAAGATCATTAACCAAGTCTATGAATTCATGAGCTCCCTCTCCATTAGCCCTATCTTTTCCGAAAACCAATTTCCAGTCTTCCAAGAGTGGCCATGGTTTAGTGCGCAAATTTCGCAGGCTGCTGTCACCCTAAAGAAACCAACATAAATAAGTCATTCAAGTTTATGAATCATTAACCAAATAACTTAATAAATAGAAATTTTCAAACCTTTGTTATTTCCTCCCACAGAACGTTGTCACAGTCAATCTTGTTATCACCTTTCAAATTGAATCCAACCCCGCTGTTGTTCAAGAGGTCCCTAATGGTTGCATATGTTCGCTTCCACGCCGTTAGCTTTGATTCAATGTGAGGTTTGGCTGTGATATCAGTTCCTGGGAAGGACTGCCTCAGAGCATCTTCCAAATGAGTCATGTAACCACCTCGAAATCCATTATCCGACTTCCAACCGGCCGCAACGAGTGCCTTCAACGAAGTAAGCAGTACTTCCTCCTCCTCACTTGTCCAGCCCCTCTTTTTGGTCTCTTTCCTGGGTCGCCTAACAAAGTCTGTAGTGCCTACCAAATGTTTATGACAAATGGATGTGAGAGTAGTACTGACCAAAGTGAGGTATACATCACAATATTAACTGATGGATGAAATTAGTTTCCCATATACAGAGCTTAGACCTGTACTTATACAAATTGCTTGGAACCCTATACATACATAATTCTGCAAGGTTCGATATACATATGTAAGTGATGCCACTTGTAATACATAGATGTATTCACACACAAAACACAGGATAATTGGTTGAGAATCAATTAATATCACTAACAAACTGTAGGTCCAATCTTCATGAAAGTCTAATTTTACCCTAGCATCTAAATCATATATTAACAACAATCGACTCGACGACCCAAAATGAAGTAGTCGCAAGAATATTGGCTACCACATAGCCTACATAATGAGATGAATATGCAAACAGTCGACATATGACCCATAAACCCTATGTAAACCCAACGGAAATTAATTCAAGAATTAGTAACGAGTCATGCGAACCTGTTTTGCGGGAAGACATCTCCACGAATCGAAGGTCGAACTACGGTGGCCGGTACCCGAATCTCGCAACCGAAGAGCAGCAAAAATTTTCCCCCAAATTGCAGAAAAAACCGCGAAGAAGATAAATGAAAATTTGAGGAATGCGCGAATACAAAAATTTTGGGCGAATTTTCCTATATATACCAACTTATGTTGTAATTTTGACAAAATTGTAAGGGCAAAAAGGTGATTACCAGTCCAATCAGATGCAAACACAAGGAAAGCAAACGCATTTCACAGTCGTATCCTGATTGTAATAACCGGAGTTGTCGTGCGAACCAAACAGCGGATAAATCGTACAGCAGGTAATGTAATCATGCTTTCTTTCGTAGGATACTGTTCAAGCGTGACAAAATCCATCATATCATGCCTTATCATAACATTGAAAGCAAACACCCCCTTAATAAATCAAAACTTTGGATGTATACATTTTGATGATATAGGAATAAATTAACGAGTTAAAGTATTAAAGTGGAATAATTATGGAAGCCATCTTTTTTTATAGTATTAAAGTGTTAAAGTGTTAAAAAAAATAATAAAATGTGAGACATCTTAAAATAATACTACGTATCGGTAAATTGAGGGCATAGAAAGAAATATATGAATTTGAGCGCACACTCATTCATTTTGGGTTGTAACCCGTGGACCAGGTCATTTGGGCTAGAGGTGCCCACGGTTCCGGAACCGGAACAGAACAGGAACAGAACCGTCGGTTCCGGTTTCACGGTGGCTGGAACAGAAACAGAACCGTACAGTAGACGGTTCCGGTTCCGGTTCTAGAACCGACGGTTCCGGTTCTGTTCCGGTTACGGTTACGGTTTTAACCGGAGAAGAACCGCTTTTTTCTTATTTTTTTATTTTTCTTTCGATTATGATTCATGCTTCATTGATTATAGAAAGAAATTTAATTGTAAGACAATTCAAATTATGAAACGTAAAAAACACGTGAGAATAATGTGAAATTAAACAAATATAAAAATTTTAATATAAAAAATATAATACATTAATCAAATGTTACATCAAATAATTAGTGTAGAAGTATAATATTGATATATAAAATAAAATAAAAATAAAAAATATTAAAATAAAACGGTTCTGCTTCGGTTCTTAACCGGAACTAGAAAAGAAACTGCCGGTTCCGATTCTATATTTGAGGAACAAAAACTGAACCGCCTGTTCCGCCGGTTCCTCGAAATGGTTCGGAACCGCCTGTTCCGGTTCCATTTCTGGAACTGGCGGTTTCGGTTAAAAACTGACAGTTCTGGTTCTGTTCCGGTTCTTTTGGGCACCTCTACCCCGGACATTATCACTCACCGGCTCAACATCGATCCCAGCATCAGGCTGGTGAAATAGAAATAGCGACAGTTCGCTGCGGAGAGAAATCGGGTGATCCAGGACAAGGTGAAGCAGCTCCTCGAAGCGAAGATCATGTTCGAAGTCAATACCCGACCTGGATAGCCAACCCGGTAATGGACCGAAAAGTTAGAGGAGGGTGGCGTATTTGCATAGATTACACCGATCTCAACAAGCACTGCCCAGAAGATTGTTATCCCCTACCCAACATAGATAAGAAAGTAGAAGCCTTAGTCGGCTATAACATTTTTTACTTTTTAGACTTGTATAAATGGTACCACCAAGTTTTAATGAGTAGTGAAGACGCCCCCGAAACAACTTTTATTACTGATTTTGGTATTTTCGCGTATAGAAAGATGCCCTAAAAAATACAAGAGCGACCTACCAATGAATGGTCGACAAGATATTCCAGCCCCACATCGGGAAGATCGTCGGGGTTTATGTCGATGACATAGTCGTGAAGAGCCGAAAGGAGGATACCTGAATAGGCGATCTCCGAACTTTCTTCGACATCCTCCGAGCTGCAAACCTAAAGCTGAATCCATAGAAGTGCACTTTTATGGTGCGAGCTGGAAAGTTTTTGGGCTGCTAGATATCGCAAAAGGGCTTGGAAGGAAATCCATCCAAGGTTCAAGTCGTTAAGGATATGGCGATACCTAAATCAATTCACGATGTGCACAAGTTGATAGGATGCCTCGCTGCTTTAAGCCGCTTCTTCTCAAAACCGGCAGAAAAGCAAGTCCCATTCTTCCAGATTTTGAAGAAAGCACCGAACTACAAATGGAAGGAAGAACATCTCAATTCCAATGACGATCTCAAAGGCTATCTCGCGCATCTCCCCACACTATCTGTTCCGAAGGAGGGAGAAACCTTGTCATTGTACCTTGGAGCTTTGGATGAGTCCATCAGTGCAGTGCTAATCCGAGAAGAGGGACGTCGCCAACTCCCGTATACTTCATAAGCCAAGCACTCAAAGGACCCGAACTAAGGTACCAGCCACTGGAGAAGATCGCGCTTGCATTGGTCAATGCCGCAAGACAACTGAGGCCGTATTTTCATGCACATCCAATCCAAGTCCTCACAAATCTTCCACTTCGCCAAGTTCTCACTAAACCTGAAGCCTCAGGTCGCATTGTGAAGTGGGCCGAGGTGTAGCTTCTGTCCGGCCTTATATGTGCGCGTGGGGGTGGTTGAGAGCGCGTGAGACCTAATCATCAC
>JAOWBJ010000818.1:0-11363 GCA_028566335.1 Monarda citriodora
ATGTCCTAATCGTTGATGCCACAACCGAATTTCATCCTTTGTAGACCCGTGAGCTAGCATTGCACTACCATGATGAATAGCTCCGTCCACGTAGTAGAGTCCTTGTTCCTCAGTGTCACGCCCAATGATCCTCTTCGTCTGAATATCCTGTAAGACACAAAAATTTGGGAACATCATTAATGTGCAGTTCAACTCCCGAGTCACGTGGCTCATAGACATTAATCTTTGTGATAGATTAGGGACGGAGACAATTTGATAAACACAAATTTGAAGAAATCTCGATCGTTTCGGCTCCGGCTACGGTGATCAGTTCTCCATTTGCAGTCTTGATAAACGTTTTAGTAATCTTTGAAAAAATACTAAAATCCTTTATTTTCGGGGTCATGGTGTCTGTGACCCCACAGTCAAAAATCCAACCTTTTTTATTCAGGTTAGACTTGTTTTGCACATTGAAGGCAGCGGAAATATCTGATAATGGTGCAAAACGATTGTGGGTACTGCAGTTAGAGACACTTAAATTCTGAGGAGTAATCTGCAAAAAATAGGGGTCTGTATGCAATTTCTTAAAACCCTGAGGACTATCCTGTAAAACTCGGGTTCACTCGGTATTTTCCCAGAATTACGGGGACCTCCTCGCAATAAATGTCTTTTACTGGGGTTAAATTTGAAAAGACCAGAAATCACTCTTTATTCCAGAATCGGGGTTTCTTCCCCTTTTACCTCCTGAAGCGCCGCTTCCTTCTTCTCCAACATGACCTCCAATTTTTCTCGTGAGATTTCATGCGCCTTCTCTGCCCATGCCGTTGCCACTCCCGCCTTCTCCTCTGACTCCGCCGTTGCCACCCTCGTCTACTTCTCTGACTCTGCCTTCCCCGCATTTTTCCATCTCGTCAGTTCCTTGAGCGAGATTGGCTTGAGATCTCCTCGGCTTCTCCTCCCACCAATCTGGATAGCAGACCCTCAAGAAGCATGTTTCTTTGGTATGCCCTCTGTTTTCCACAGTGGGTACACCACAATTTATTCTTGTCGACTTTGGGGTTTCTGGTGGTGGTAGGCGTGGTGTTTCTGGCCGGCGGCGGTGGGCGTGGAGGTCCTCTGTTCCGTTGAGCACCAAATCCAGTCCCGATTTCTCCTGATGATGAGTCTGCACTCCCTCTTGACCCAGCCATAGGCTGCCTTGACTGAGGGAAGTGGCTCCTCCTTAAGGATGTCCCGTCTGATTCCATCATACTCCTCGTTAAGACCCGCTAAAAATTTGAACAATCTCTTGTTGCTTGAATATTCTCGGAACTCCTAGACTCCTTTGTCACAACACGATATTGGAGATTTCTGACACCGGTCGATGCTAATCCACAGACCGTGGATTTTATGATAGTAAGTCTCCAGATCTAAGCTTCCTTGTCTGATGGTATTTGCTTTCTATTCCAGGTCATACACAAGGTATGGATTGGACTTGCTTTCGTATGTTATGGCAAGGTTATCCCATATCGCCTTGGACGTTTGGTGGTGGGCAAAGTCTGATAGGAGATCATCTTGGAAGTTGTCTATTATCCAAGAGAACACCACCAAATCAGTCTCCTCCCATTTTTGGTAACCCTTGCTCTATGGATCTGGAGGGTCATCTCTGATATGAGAGATCACCCCTCTGCCCCCTATTGCGACTTTCATCAGTTGCGCCCATAGAGGATAATTCTTTCCGTTAAGCTTGAATGCTAGAGTAACATTCTTGCTTGTTCTAATTTTGCTTGATTCTTTGGCTGATTTATTGTCCTCCGAATCTGACATCTTTTTTTTTTGTGTTTGGCTGGTGCTGGAAAAACAAGGAATAGAGTTTATGGGCTTGATTTTGGTTAGAAGGTTTGAGAAAGGTTTAGAAGGCGATGATGATTTTTTCTGAGCCTAATCGTGTCTCTGATGCCATGTTTAACTAGAGAAAGGATCGAATAAGGCTCATTGTTTTTTTCTTAATGAATGAATTACATTGTACAGAGGTTTCTTTTATAGCTGCTAATACATAGTAAAGAAGGAATGTAATCGTAATCCCTTAATTTCCTCTAATAAAGATCTTTATTATTTATCTCCCAAATCTTCAATACTTTCCAATAGCTATTAAGCTAAAGCTTCTTCGGTACATTAGTTAATTATGCTAAGATTACATGTTAAGATTAAACAAATGAAAAGGAATAAGGATATGAATTATGTTCATTGCGCCATATTTTGTTTCTTGTTTTCTCTTTCGTTTATATTTTACTTTGTTGATAGGATACGACCATAAATCCCTCGAGCCCAATGGAAAGGCCCATCCAATTCGGCCCACTAGTAACATTGTCTCGAGTGAACCTATCCAACCCTTAACGGTCCAACAAAGGATTCAGGTCGGCAATGCACTCCGGTTTAAAGCTCCCTAACTGACTCAAGCTTCAAAGCGACTGTACTTCGGCATGAGACACTCAATATAGCTCACTTCGGTGACAAGCAGTCATATACTTATGGTTTTTCTGTCAACAAGTAATCAACGATCACAAGCGGTTATCCGAACATGCAGTTACACGCATGTACACACCCCATAACCCATGATCTTTTCAACCGCATGTAACTTCCTTTAAGCAGTTATATACACACTTGCTGGGCCTGCGAGCCCAGACCCGTAACACATATGTATATATAACATTTAGGTTGATTAGTAAGGTTAGATTTGATTATTGTAACCCATACAATCTCAAGCAATAAAATCAAGCAATCTCTTTCCCCGTGGACGTAGATTTATCTGAGTGAATCGAACCACGTAAATCTTGCGTTCTTAATTACTGTTTTATTTTCGTCGTTTCAAATCTCATAAAAAATTCAGAATCGATCACTGGCGCCGCCTGAGAATCGAAATTTTGTGATCCACGTTTTTTCCACGGCTTATACAAAATGACGAGAAGAACCAATGTTATCAACCACAACCGTAATGGGCAAGGAAGTGTAGGTCCAAGTCATGGGGCTGGGAAGAATCCCATTCAAAGTGAGAGAAATTCAACTCCTAGCTCTCGAGAGGAACGAACCGATCCTACCGGGACTCAAAGGATAAAACTTGGGTACAAACAACATGATCTCAACGAGGCTGTCAAGCAGTTCTTGGAGGAGAAGCAGGACGAATTCCTCAACTTCCTATGAAGGGGACAAGACTCGTCCCATAATCGTGAAAAGGAGGCCGAAGCCTCCTCTTACCACTCAAGAAATTTAGGATCACCGGAATGATCCGCCTCACAGTTTGTCCCGCCATAGGAGTATACATTATGAGCAAAGCCGCTCACCGGTACGGACTCATATCTCGGCAGTCCGTAATGAGGGGTTCGGAATGTACGAAGCACTCCCAACTCCCTTTTCGGATGACATAGTGCAGACTCCTCTCTCCAACAATTACAAGGTCCCTCGACTGTCTTATGATGATGGTCTAGTGAACCCTCATAACTTCCTTGGCCAATATCAGTATAATATGGCCAATCACCGCCTCAATGAGGTGCATATGTGCAAGCTTTTCCCAGAATTACTTATCGGGAATGCTAGAAGGTGGTTTGATAGCCTGCCCTCTGGCAGTATCAGATCGTATCGAGATTTAATGGCGGCCTTCCACAGAAGGTTCTTTCAGAAAGCCGAAGCACGAGCTACTTCAGCTCAGCTATTGTCAATTCGTCAAGGTCGCAACGAAAAAATTAGCGACTTCATGACAAGATTCAACCAGGAATGCTTACAAGTAGATGATATCAACGATCTACTTGTAATCTCAGCATTCCAGAATGAAATTCTACCAAGATCTCTATACAAAGAGCTCGTAAAAAGCAATCCGTAAACCACACAAGAAATGTGGAGCATTGCGGACCAGTTCGCCCAAGCAGATGAGGCAGACCGAAGAAAAAGAACCCTGGACAGTTCGGTCCGGTGTGAAAAGAAGAAGAATGAGGATCGCGGCGATCAAGGATGACCTCCCCGGAGCACTTTTGACAGACTCCAGAGAGGGCCAGTACAGTCCAGACTAGGACCTCGTCCTAATCCGGAGAAGCCCCGGCCTCAATATGCGCCTCTGACTAAGTCAAGGGCCGAAATTTTTGAACTTTATCAAGCAATGTTCGAAAAACCAAAGCCAATGATGAAGTCCGCCAAGAGGCGAAGTCAGGAAAAATACTGCTTCTTCCATGAAGATCATGGTCGTGACACAGAAGAATGCAGAAACCTGGCTGCAGACATTAATGCCCTTGTGAAAGCAGGAGCATTAAAGAAGTACCAAGACCGGCAGCAGGCCGGAAAGAGGAAGCAGGGGAAGACGAACTGCGCTCCCCCTAATGACAAAAAAAAAAAGACAAGACCCTGAGGAGGATATGACGAACTCCAGTATGACGAAGTCATTTAGACGATCATTGCTCTCCCTGTAGGGAAGACGAGGTCGTCACTGAAGGCGGAGTACCGGAGTTCGAGTCAAGAGGAGCCCACTCACAAGCGCCTCAAAAGGACGAAGTCATCACCTTCTCCGATGCAGATCCAGTACCGGCCATATCACCGCATCAGGATGCTAGAGTGATCCAGGCCGAAGTGGCGAAAGAAGCTCATCCACCGAGTGTTCGTAAACACCAGGGCCTCAGTCAGCATACTCTTCAAGGAATGCTTTGACAAGTTAGAAATTGATCCAGCTCGCTTGACTCCGGCTCCGCTCCCATTAAAGAGCTTCGCACAAGAAGATACATGCCCTGAGGGGGTTATAAGCCTCCCCGTGACCGTAAGGAAAGCCCTTACCAGTTCCACTGCAGTAATTGAGTTCTTTATTGTCAAAGCTCGTTTTCCGTACAACATTATTCTTGGGAGAGACTGGCTAAATGCAGTCTGAACGGTATGTTCTAAATACCATCCGATGGTTAAAATCCCAACTAGAGGGGTAGCATCCATTCGCGGAGATCTAAAAAGAGCAAAAGAGTGCATGCAAATTGCTCTCAAGAATGTCGAACCATCAGTTTGGCATTACCAGGCATAGCAATCACAGTTGTCTGAGGAGTTGGTGATAGATGAAGTACAGTCCGGGTCGAACTCAATGGAAGTACAATTGTACGAAGATGACCCCACTATAACCGTCAAAATTGGCTTTGCCAGAACACCTCAGTTCCGAAATCAGACAATTCAACTCCTCAGGGCCTATCGAGATGTCTTTGCATGGTCACCTCTGGATATGACGTGAGTGTCTCCGGACATCATCACACACCAACTAAATATTGACCCTGCAGTCCGGCCTGTTAGACAAAAGCAAAGACTCTTTGCCGCAGAGAGAAATTAAGTAATTCGAGACGAAGTCCACCAGCTGCTGAAAGCCGAAGTCCTGTTCGAAGTGAAATACCCAACTTGGATAGCCAATCCAGTGATGATCAAGAAAAATGAATGGGGATGGCGGATGTGCATAGATTACATAGATCTAAACAAGCATTGTCCCAAAGATTATAATACACTTCCTAATATAGATAAAAAATCGAAGACCTGGTAGGTTTCGAAATTTTTAGTTTTATTGATCTGTATAAAGGCTATCACCAAGTTTTAATGAATGAAGAGGACGCTTACAAAACTAAGTTCATTACTGACTTCGACATTTTTGCTTATAATAAGATGCCATTCGGATTGAAAAACGCATGAGCTACATATCAAAGAATTGTGGATAAGCTATTTCGGCATCACATCGGCAAAATCCTTGAAGTTTACGTCAATGATATAGTTTTCAAGAGTAAAAACATCTTTGAATGCGTAGATGACCTCAAAACAACTCTCGACGTACTCCGGAGAGCCAACCTCAAACTAAACCCCCCAGAAGTGTACATTCTTGGTAAATTCGGGAAAATTTCTGGGGTGTTGGGTAACAAAAGAAGGACTCAAAGCCAATCCGGCCAAATTCTAGGTAATTCAAGACATGGCAATGCTGAACTTCATCCATGATGTACAAAGACTCACCGAATGCTTAGCCGCATTGAATCGCTTTCTCTTTCAAGCGGCCGAAAAACAGTTGCCCTTCTTCAAAATATCGAAGAAGGCTCCGAAGTTCGAGTGGGGAGAAACGCAGAAAAAAGCCTTTGAAGAACTCAAGACATATTTGGCCGAACCCAAAGAAGCAGAGGCTTTATCTTTGTACTCTGCGGCTTCAGATGAAATGGTCAGTGCGGAGAAGAAGGTCGGCATCAACATCCTTTATACTTTATTAGCCGTGCACTATGAGGTCCAGAGACTCGGTATCAGCCTTTAGAGAAAATAGCTCTGGCCCTAGTGAATGCGACAAGAAGATTGCAGCCGTACTTTCATGCTCATACCATACGGGTCCTAACTGATCTCCCACTTCGACAGGTTTTGACTAAGCCAGAGGCATCAGGCAGAATAGCCAAGTGGGCCATCAAGTTGGCTGAACACTCTATCGAGTTTTTGCCCCGGAAAGCCATAAAGGGACAAGCTTTAGTGGACTTCCTAGTTGAAGCTAAATTCGAGCCTCCCACTCCGACAACCACCGAAGTGAAAGAAAAAGCCCCTGACACTCCCGAAGTGGAACCACCATATTGTTGGCTAGGGTATGTGGATGGAGCTTCAGGAAAAATAGGAAGTGGAGCCGGCATCTTACTCGTTGCACCGGATGGGCACGAAGTGACGTACTCATTTCAATTCAAATTCCTAACTACAAACAACGAAGCGGAGTATGAAGCACTTCTTGCCGGACTTCGATTAGCTCAAAGTCTTCACGTCCAATCCCTAAAAATCCATAGTGACTCACAAGTCATTGTGGGCCATATAATGGGTACAAGTGAAGCCAGAGGGGAAAAAATGAAGAAATATCTGGAAAAAGTCCAATATTTCCAACGGACTTTCTCTTATTTCCAGATAAATCGTATTTAAAGAGCAAAAAATAACCGAGCAGACACTTTGAGTAAGCTGGCCTGATCTCGCAGTTCTAAGGTGGAAGAAAATTTGCATAGAAGCATTGATGAAGCTACTGAAGTGCAAATGGTAACGAGCACACCAAACTGGATGACCCCCATACCAGTGTATCTGGAAAAAGGGGAGTTACCCGACGACAAACTTAAGGCAAGAAAAATACTTTGCAGATCACTTCAGTACGAACTTCAGCAAGGAACCCTCTACAGAAGATCCTATCTGCAACCACTGCTAAGGTGTATGAGACCTGAGGAGGCGGATTATGTCTTAAGAGAAGTCCAGGAAGGATCTTGTGGAAGTCACATTGGAGCCAGGGCATTAGCCAAAAAAGTCATGAGGTGGGGGTATATTGGCCAACCCTTGTCCAAGGCCCAGTCGTCCTTGTTAAGAAGTGCCCGAAATGCCAGATCCATGCCAACGTCCCAAAGATGCCACAAACCGATCTGACTACCATGCAGTGTCCATGGCCATTCATGCAGTGGGGCATAGACATCGTGGGACCACTGGAGAAAGCCCAAAACAGCTACAATTTTTGATTGTGGCAATAGACTACTTTACAAAGTGGGTCAAGGCCGAACCCCTGGCCAAAATAACAAGTACAAATGCCCTTTACATCGTACGGAAAAACATAATCTGCCGTTTTGGCATACCCCACGTCCTTGTCTCAAAAAATGGGACACAATTTACTGACAAGCGGTTTAGAGAATGGTGCCAAGAATTGAAGATTCAGCAATGATTTACTTCGGTCGCGCATCCACAAGCTAATGGCCAGACCAAAGTCACCAGCCGCACCATAGTGAAGGGGCTAAAAACTCGGTTAGATCGAGCTAAAGGGTTGTGGGTAGAGAATCTTCCACAAGTTTTATGGTCGTATCGCACTACTCCAAGGACTTCGAATGGGGAAACACCGTATAGCCTGGTATACGACACTGAAGTGGTCATTTCGGTCGAAATCGGCATGTCCAGTCCTCGCACGGTAAACTTCACCACCGAAGCCAACAAAGAGGGACTCTGACCCGAACTCAACCTTGCTAAAGAAAAATGAGAACTTACTTTCATAAAAGAAGCTCGGTACAAGCAGCAAGTAGCCCGATATTATAACCAAGGGGTGAAAACACAACAATTCCAAGTGGATGACCTCGTACTTAGAAACAATGAGTTGAGCAGAGCAGAGAGGCTTGGCAAGCTCGAAGCTACTTGGGAAGGACCATATCGGGTTATTGAAGTTCTCGGAAAAGGGTCATACAAATTGGCTCATATGTCCGGTGAGCATATTCCCCGAACTTGGCATATTTCAAACCTCAAAAGATATTATGTATAGATGGGCAGTGTTTGTGAATCTGTTTTCAGTCCGGGTGTTTATTTTTATAAAGTTGTTTGTCCCATTGTCTTTTAATTTTATAATTTACTCATTCATCCATGCATATGTCCGAAGTCCCATTTGTACTTAATATTCCTAACTATCTCAAAAGGCTGCCCCCTTTTTTGAGAATATACCGAAGACAATAGTGAGTCAAATCTTCTGTAGAAGGTACAAGACTACTTTGTCAGGTTAAATTAAAGGCAAATAAGCATTTTGTTTAATTGAAGTGTAATTTCCTTTACAATACCGCAGTCCCCACTTCGGGCGACTCCGTTCAAACGCGCGTAAAAGTAAGTCCATTCCTAGCGATAAAACTCGCCAAATAAGGACAATTTCACTTTGGTATAAGAGGTTTGCTACCTTTATTAAAACCGAAGTTCATTGATTGAATAAAAAAAAATTTTGTAAAAAGCTAAGTGATGATTCACAATGGCAAAATAAAAGTGTATTATTCACATTACAAAGGTATACAACGATATTACAAAAAAGTACTAATCTATATCTACAAGTACATGAGATTTAGTTCAAGATGCCAGAGGGTCCCGGGGCTTGCTAAAACTTAGCCATTTTTGCGCAAAGTCTTAAGGTTCCTTAGCCCTTAAAAGAGCATCCAAGTTAAATCTCCCGACTCCGGCTCCTTGACTGCCGCCTCGAGAGGTGGAGCCCGCTGATCCCTTTCCACGGCTTTGAGACCGAGGTACCCTACCACCTCGACGTCTCAATACTTCTTGGCAATCTTGCTCGGTGTATTCAGAAGGCCAGTATTTAATTATAGTGGAGCTCGAAGTCCCTGGATTTTCCTTCAATATCTTCACCAACTTCGGATACCGGACAAGGATAATTTTGTATATTCCGAACAGGTGCCGAAGAGCCTCCATTTTGCTTCGGTATTCCCTGCAGTCCGTACCGTATTGCTTATTTACTTCGAGACTACGCTGCCATATCTATTGCATATGGTCTTCCACTTCGGTAATTGTCATCCCGTTGCATCGGCGAATGATGTCTTCGTATTCCGTATTCTCCTCTTTAAGAACCTTCAGTTCGGCCTTTGTGTCTTTAAGAGTGGTCTCAAGTTCAACGACTCTAGCCACCACTTGGTCGAACTTAACCTGGTCATCTCTCGCTTGGCCCTCAGCTTCATCTAAAGCCGTAGAGTACAGCGTTTTCCAATGCAAGATTTCAATCTCCTTGGAGTTAAGAATACGAGTAAACTCTTTCAGTTCGGCATCCCATGAAAAAGGAAAATGAGCAACAAGCTGCAGAAATATAAAAGCAAAGCAGTAAATAGAAGAGTTCAAGAGCAAAGAAGATTTTCATTCATGCTGATAAAAAGGGTACAAGAGGAGGGCTGCAAGGCCGAAGTACATATTAAAGACCTAACTAAGAAGAGAAGGAAACGAAGTCATACAAGAGAGCCGGTTTAATCCCCTTGGCCAGTGTGACCACTCCCAGCTCCCTCAGTTGCCGTCTCCGGCACTTCGGTCTCCTCCATCCCTTGGTCTCTTCCATCAGCAGGATTGGCCTCTGCATCCTTCGGTGCAGCCTCAGGACTCTCAGGAGATGGGAGGAGAATCTCCTGATCTTTCGGGAGAAGTGGGGACCTCCCAACCCTCTTCCCCTTTATCTTCCTCTCCTCATCCTCTACCTTAGTGGTGATTGGGGCCAGAGACACCGGGCCCACTTTGGCGACGGCCCCCTTCATCCGCTCGTCTTGGTCCGTACTACACGCACGAACTGCCTCCACTGTCAAAGGCATTGGCGACGAAGCCAGTGCGTCGAGTCGCGCAACCACCTCCCGAGCGTAGAGGGGGATTACGACATTAGGACCTCGGGTGAGGACCTCGGTCAGCAAAGCGCCTAGACGGCCAACGAAGGCCGAAAACTGCGAGCTCGCATCTCCATGTAAGCACGAAGAACATCCCCTTGTGTTGCGGCAAAGGAAGCCGCATCCTCCTCACGCTGCTTCTTCAGCAGCTCCACCTCGGCTTTCACCGCCTTCATTTCGGCCTCGGCCTTAGCAGCCTTAGCCGTAGCCCGGCTCAAGGCTGATTCAAAAGCTTTAGCCTCGGATGCATTCTTCACAGCATCGACCTTGGCCTTAGTAAGCGAGTCCTTCGCTTCAGTAAGAGAGAGTTCGAGTTGCCGGTGCTCGGAGGTGCCTTTCTTCAGTTCGGACGCCACGAGTCCGGAAAGCAGCTCGGCTCCCTGCAAAAGAGGATGACTTCATTAAAAAAAAATGGAAGAAGAACAACAAGTACCTCGGAAAAATTCTCAGGCCACGCCAAGGCATGAGTAGAAAGAGTCCCGAAAAAGGACGCCACAGTCCCCAGCCTCCTCTTCAAGTCCGGGTAGAGGTGGTGCTATAGCAGCCGCAGAGGACTTCGGTCCCCTCTTTCGCAATCCCTCCTCCATCAGAGTCCTCTCAGAGGAGGCGGAGGATGAAGAGACTGTCAATAGGATCAGAGCAGTGATAGGCAATGCGGCTCTGGAGGTCTTCTGTCTCTTCGGCCCCTTTTCATCAGCAGGGGCCTGACCGGATGCCTTCGTCTTCATCCCAAATTGCTTGATCATATTCACCGACAACAAAGGAAATGGAGTCAAAAAACTAGAAATAAAATTGAACTCACACTACGCGGACAAACGCTATCCTCACCCTCATTGACGTCGTCCTCGGCCGACGAGTCAGGTTGACTGACCTCACCTAGGACGAGCTCGGGCTCCCCATACACCCTTGTAACCATAGGGGTGGCCTTGAGCAGGTATTCGAGCCGGCCCAGGTATTCGGTCCCGTATTTCAAATACTTCATACATTGCCCAATAAATTGTTGGGTGTTCTTTTAATGGTTTCAATACCCGCGGGATTATTAACAGTACCTCGGAGGGTGACTGATTATGGATCCACTCCCCCGCCATACAAATTCGGTGGCCCCAATCCCGGCGTAATAAAAGAAGCGGGACTGCCACTTCAGATGTTTGGATTTTGTTTTGGCTTTAAATAGCCGAATAAGGGTAAGAAAAAACCAAGACCCCTTCCTCTTAAATTGAAAAAACCTTAGCACTAAGTCTA